>BQNB010006296.1:4855-98151 GCA_026074375.1 Tanacetum coccineum
AGTATAAATACTGCCTGTGATCATGTAGAATTCAAGAGAATCTCCTTGACAGGGTTTCACAGTTGCACTAGCCGTTCTTATTACTGGAGCGTCTCAAAGCAGATAACACAGTAAGAGTGAATCGGTAAGTTACTATCTTCTCGATTAAGTCATCAATTAGTTTTTAGCTTTCCTATGTCCAGATACCCTAGTGAGGCTTCCCGTGGACATAAGATTGAAAATTGATTTAGGAAAATCAGTCGGTGTGTTAAGATGCAAACAGTTTTTATAACACACCAGTAGTTTTATCTTTTTAAAAAATCATTCGTCAATTCATAATCTGGACCGAATCAATATCCAGTATCACAAGTTTGATCCGTGTAGGATCTCACAAGTCACCTACCACAGAGCTTGTTTGATGTTGGCTCTGGAAGGATATCCATCGTCATTATGAATACTTTATTATCACTCTGATATTCTGGCAATATCACAAGGATAATACGTAGGACTCTTAAGATATTACTTGTTATCACAATGTGTGATTTAACAAATGTTATGTATCAGTGTCCTATTGAGATTTATGGATGATCTCTTTTATGACTGTAGACTCAATAGTGCACTTTGGTTTTAGTAATCGGAGGCTGGAGCAGACTGCCACCTTTTCAATACCTACTAACTTGGAGTGAGAAAGTCGATAAAAATGTGTTTAATCTCTGTGAGAAATGAAACAAGAGTCTTTTGAGAGGCGTTGAGTGGCTGGGAAAGGTTGTGCATTGCATCACTGGGTCGATGATAACTATCTTCAATACCAGACACCAGCTTAGTATTTCTAATAGCATATGTATTGACCCGATTTATGCCTAAGTATAAGGAGGGCTTCTTTCTTTTCACCCTTTATCTTTACATTTCTTTTTAATTTTTCAACCCCTTCAATGATTACCAAGACTTCATCACTAACACCTTGTTGATTTGTGTCTAGTGTCCAGCACTGTCTTAGACTGTATATTCCCTTTTCTCACTTTCATCCTTTTTACATCATACCTAAGGACTTCTATTCTATCTAATGTAATATCCCTAGGTAGATCCCCTCAGTTTTGGCTGGATCATGGGAACGAATACCTAATCTTAACCACCTTATAACTCCAATTAATTACAAACATAGGTCGGATCCATTTGGTAATGTTCTCAAGCCATAAAACCAAATTGAAAACATCGATCAAGGTACTTTGTGATATAAATCAAAACATTTAGTACCTCGATGGTTTTACTTTTCAGAAATTATCCCCCTCAACACGTGCATCGATAATCAAAAATGTTTAGCACATGAAGGGTGAAGCTCGCACTTGAGTCTTTAAGATTACATTTTAGCCATATATTTTAATCATGTTTTCTCCCCTTATCATAAATCTCAAATCTCTTGATATTTTGGATATCAATTGATTCGAATATGTTTAAAAAATTAGTTGGGGAGAAAAATGTTCCGATTATTAACAAGTCATATTAGAAACATTTTAATGCTCCTCCTCAATTTATGAGGGTATTATATATATAGTGTTGAGTATGTTAATTTGAAAAAAAATGAATTTATTAAAAAATTCTAGAAAATTCGTACTCAAACACTATTTATACTTGCCTATTATTATAAGTCTATACTACATATTCACATTATTCATAAGATAAGATTTTGAGATTGGACCTGATGATCATACGGTACGCGTCATCAGTTTATAGTCCATCTCGAGCTCCTGAGCACCAACCAATTACTCCAGATTTCTGATGATTCGCCTTTCACGCATCTGCTTATCAATCAACTCGACCATAAGCTTCGATCTCTTTTTGTTTATGGTCGTCCACTTTCTCCTTGACATCTCGTTGTTGTATCCCAAACAAAATCGAGTATTCTATGATGAAGCTCATCCCAAACTTTCTTGAGTGTCCCATCTGAGAACTTGTACAGCTCATCAGCCTGCATTACTCAAATCTGTTTGGTCAAGTCTTTATAGATTACCCCTGGTGGTTTGTGTGATGGAGTGTAGAGTTCTTTGAATTCGATTTCAAGAAAGGTCTGTTGAGGTGTAGTGATGTTAAGTTTCTTCTGGTAACTCTCTACACTGAGCTGAAGATCCTCGACTCGATGTTTTTGATGTCGAAGACTTCTTGTGACATACAGAAGAGCCACTAAAAAAGGTCACAAGTCACTTAGCATTAAGATAAATAGCTTAGTGTTTTTAACCAGCAAGAACAGCATGTTTTTAATGTCTTCGAACTATAATTCCTAGCGAAGTCACCTTCTTTAACTTATATAGCTGTCGGTCCAGCTCTATTTCCACACACAACTATCTGCTCCAAGTGACCATATCCATGCAGTTTCTTAACACTAACACTCTTCACACCAAGAATTTTCTGAGTGGAATAGACATTTTGCTTAGAAAATTTGTTCATCTGAGATCTGTACCAAAGCTTATGCCGTTCACCCTAATGCTTGATCCCCTTTGCAGCATCTTTGTCATACGTATGTTTGATGGTACTCCAAAGCGTAGGGACCATGTCTTCAATACCTACAATCTCATACCAACTACTTTTGTCTTCGTGATTGACGTAGTGTACGTTCTCTCCGGATCAGAATATTTCAGATACTCCAGATCATTGTTGAAGAAGTATCAGCAGCAATGGTTAGATGGCCTAGGCGACCTTGCAGGGGAAGAGGTTTAGACAGGTCAAAGGGGTAATGATATCCTTTAGGATTATTCCAATCAAGTTTGTCTGTCAATGCATTGAAACACTCTTGGAAGTTATACTCAAGTTCCATGCTACTAGTGCATGTATGTTTCAGCAAATTATATGTGACAACCATGACTTGAGCAGGTTAGTCAAACTATTAATGTTGACTTATGTATTTGTTTCAATGTTATAGGGTTATGTGTTATTTTTGGTGTTAATAGGTGTTTATAATACGTTTATGTGATTAAATGGAAATTGGTAGTCAATCTATAGTGTGACATCTCAATCAAATTGGAATAGTGTGAGATTGGTTTTAGAATTCCATTTCATTCACTTTTGGTGACAAGGAAATGATTTTTGTGGTTTAAGCGTTTTAGTAATTTATCGTGTAAGTATTTTTACGTATACGTATTTATGTGTTAGTAAAATTAGGTATGAACAGGCTTTAGTGGTAAGAATAAGAAAGAAATGAAATTTCTATTTTTGGAAAGTTAGGTTTTATAAAAATAAAAAGTTATTTATTTTTAAAGGTTTAGTAATGTGCGTTTATGCAAAAAGGTATACGCAAATAAGCTTAGGTTTTTGTAGAAAATTAAGATAATACAAATAATTAGTTAATTAATAATAAATAAAAAAATATATATAAGGAGGGCCAATCGGCCATTTTGGGAAAGAAAAGAGGAAAAGAAAGAACAAAAGTGTTTTAGAATTAGAAAAAAATACTAATTAGGAATTATCTAGGATTTATTTGAGGCCTATAAATACAAAGTAAAATCCCTAACCCTCCCCCCCTTGTAGAACCGGTCGACTAAGAGAGAAGAAAAAGGAAAAAAAATTAGGGTTTTTGCTTTTTGTGAAGAAAACAAGTTCTAAGGTAAGTATTAATTAATCCTTGTTAATTATTAATCATTAATACATGTAATAATTATTATGATGTAATTAAGGTTTTATAAAATCTGTAAATTAATGATGTTTAATCATATTGCATATGATTAGGTTTAATTAGGATCATAAGGGTGTATTCGTTAGGGTTTGGATCGCGTTAGAACTTGAATTAGAATAGGACAGAATTTAGGGCTGTGTTGTTCAGCTGTTATCTCAATGATGGTAATAGATTTTGTCAAGTTTCCGGTATCTATGATGTAGCTCAGAGAGTCTAGTTCTAAACATCCGCCATCGAAGTTTACTAAGGTCGGAAGTCTTCAAATGTGGTTTACGAGAAAAGTTGACAAAGCAGTAAATTCGGGTCAGATTTAGGTCAAATTACGAGGTGTAAAACCCCCACTTAAAATTTAAATTAGGATTAGCCAACCTACAGGAGTTAAGTTATATGTATCTATTAAAAATCCCCCAAAGGATAGCTTCTTATTTGGAGTCTAAGTATGCTTTTGGGTCTAAAAGTTTTAGTGTGCGATCAGATACGAAACTGAGTAGTTAAAAGTTTGATTTTATTTGGGGCACTTAAGAGTGGAAATAAATTAGTGGAAAAATCGTGAAGTTAGTAGACTCATGGTATAGAACCAGAACTTTGGTAAAATTTATTAAAGCTCAGTAGGTATAGTTTAGAAAATGGTAAAGTGATGTTAAAATTCTGCACTTTCGGGTAAATTGTAAGACTTTGGAAAAGTGTGTAAACATGTTGGTTTTGGTTAGGCATGGTGTCGTGGTGACCCATGAGAGTAATTAAACACCTTAAACATCCATCATATTATTGTTACATGGGCATAAGCAATTGTCTTAGTCGCATGTAACACGTGTTTGTTTTGATTGTTTAGATTTGTGCTAGTGTTTGTGGATGCTGCAAAGCATCAGGTGAGTTTCATAGCCCATTTTTCTTATGTTTTCTTAGGGTGAAAATGATGCTATGAGTATTAAATGTTTTATACTGGATAATGTGTTTAAATGAGGCATGGGCTATACGAGACTATTGTATGTTATGTGCTACTTGCTATTGTGATATGGATCGTGGGACACGTTCCGTTCCCTTATTTGTTGTGTTTGAGCGTGACCGTCTCAAGACATTGATGGATTGTTAGTAGTGAGCGTGATCGTCTCATTGCTGTGGATTGTTGATAGTGAGCATGATCGTCTCATTGTTGTGGATCGTGGGACACATTCTGTTTCCTTGTTTGTGATATTGAGCGTGACTGTCTCGACATGGTTTTGTGTGTTTGCATTTTAGCTTGTATGATAGTTCGTTTAATGTCCTGCTATGCTATGTTTTATTTATCACAATAATTGGTTTTAAAGGATTGTTATGTGTGTCTTAAACCTATGACTCTCACCAACTTTATGTTGACGTTTTAAGCATCATTTTCAGGTGAGCATCATGAGGATGTTAAGACTAAGAGAAGTGGCTAGAGAGAGACCTTAGGTTGCATTGCGGAGTTTCTCCCTTAATTTATGTTTTGCATTGTTTGGATGATTAAATGTATGGGGTTTAATTTTCGTTAGTTGTTTGAATGTCTTAATATTGGCGAGAACGCTCCTTTTCTGACAATATAAGACGCCTTTTAATTTATTGAATTTGTTTTGGTATTTTTCATATACACTTTGTGTCTTATGTTTTTGTTTATTTCATGCATATTAGTTTCTCTATATAGACACCATTGTGTTTGTGATTTGAAATATTATCTCGTTACGGCCTCGTGTTTCTCGCCTTGGCAGGGTGTGACAGATTGGTATCAGAAAGCCATTTTGTTATAAGAAGTAGGTGTTGAGCATAAACCTAAACCTAGGGGTCCTTCATGTAGATGCATTTAGGGCTTAAGTGTTTAATGCTATAACTGCTATGCTTTCCCTCTATTTTTGCATAGCTTATATATCTCGTATTTTGTTAAGTTGTCATTTTAGTTAGTTTGCCTTCTATTTCCTGATATGATATGCATTACTTTCTTAGTATTTTAGCTATGTTTTTCCCCCACCAGTAAAAAGTCTCGTTGGGGAACCGTTTTCCCAACTGGACTTAAGCGTTATAATGAGCTTCTTGTGGAACCGAAGGAGATAGGATAGTTAATCGTTTGTCGGATGCGTATAATAGGGCTGGACCCGCAGAGTTGGGTGATTCTTGCGGAGGCAAAGTCAAACCCAAGTGAGGCCCAACATAAGTTTATCCCGTTCTTTACCTCGTCATGTTGTTATTGATTATTTCTTTTGGATATTTCGTATTTTGGAAGTCGTTGCCAGACTTTCGCTCCTTTATGTCGTTTTGACTCTATTTTGATATAGGTAAGTAGTTGTTTGATTGAGCATCCTTTATGTGTTAAGTTAGAGTGGTTTAAGATGTGCAATGTGGTATATGTGCTTATATATGAATTATCATTGAGATGTGTAGTCTTGGAAGTAAGTATACGTATGAAAGGATGCACTTATAATGATGGGTGACCAACATAATTATAAAGGCATCACACATGTGGACTTGTGACCATGATTGCATTGATCAGTGTTTGTTTGTAAGCTGGTAGTGTAATATGTTGTGATATGTGTGATCATGATAAGGATGGTGGTATGGGTAGAGAATTATTCTCTTACCCTAATTGGAGGATATGTTAAGTTGAGTTGCATAGATAGTAAGTTTCCCTTCTATCTAGCATTTGCGAATACCTAGTATTGCTTTTATAGAGGTTGCTCGTTTGCTCGGTTGTTTGTTCGGATTTCTTAAGTCTAAGCTTAGCATCCCTTCATCATACTTTGTTAGTAAGGATACCTGATTTTTCCTATTCGACGTCTCGATGTATATTGGTTGTTCGGAATCTGCTCTTTCGGATATAGGCGCGTTTTGTTAGTTCTTTCGTTACATTGATTACTCGTATGAGTATCAAACGTTTCTTTTAAGCACTAATTGTTTCTAACATATTAGTGTGAATCATTACTCCCTTGGTTGTATATCCCTTGGTTTTCGTAACCCGTTGGTGATGTGTTAGTATTGATGCTTTTAAGTTTGCTCTGTTGATCGTTATTTTGGATAAGACCTTACGTTTTCTTTTGGGTACGTAACGTCTTGCATGAGTTTTCTTGTACGAGTTCGTTTGATTTTATTTTGAGTATATGGTTCCTGGTATTTTCTTTCGTTTTCAAACAATAGAATTGTGTTAGAGTCTGTACGGTGTTTTACGATCCCTTTTGGTATTATGGTGTCCTTTGTTTGAGTAACATATTTTATAATTGATGTCTAATTATAAAAACCCTTTGGAAGTATTGTGTTGGTGTTTGGAGAAGACAGTGTATAAAATGATCTTTGTGAATAGATTTTATTTTGTTATAAAAAGCCGGTTTTAAGTGATTCATAGTGGTAAGGTACGATACACCATTAGATAACCATCTCTAGATTTTTATGACAACCAAAATGAATTTTTCAAAGATTACATTTAAGACAATTTCATTATTATTTAAAATGATTTTTATACTTAAAGTGACTTTCTTAATTTAAATTGATTTTTATAAAAACATTATTTAATTTGGTCTTTCGAGTAAAGTCGATAATTGGTATAAGAATTTCCGTCTTTCGTATTGATATTTTTTTATGTGTTCATTTGTCATGGTACGTCTGTTGATTTCTTTCGTTGCGTTTTCGCTCGGTGCATATACGTATCCTTTCTTTCAAAGGATTCTTGTGTCATTTGATCCACGTCTATTTGCATATGGGGAATCTCCTATATACATTCTAGCCTTTGACTCGATATTCGTTTGTTATCCTATTCGATTGTTCGTAACCTTTGGAGTTCGTTGCTTTCGTTGAGGTCGTGGATGCTTAATGTCATTATGGGAATGGATGGTTGTCCAAAGGAAGTTTGTGATAGTATGTCATGAGAAGGTAGGTTAGGATACCGTTGGAGTTAAATGGATACTTCAGGTTCATGGTGAAACGTACTCAAGGGAGTCTTGAAAACTTAAAGATCACATAGGGTAGATGAACAAAATTGAGTGATATTTTTTTTTTTTCTGTAGTACGAGATTTATTGATGTGTTTCCGAAAGATTTGTCGATGACCACCACGACGACAAGTGGAGTTCCGCATAGATTTGGTTCATGGAGCGACGTTAGTTGCGAAGTCTCCATATCGTCTAGCACCTTTAGAGATGCAAGAATTGTCTGAACAACTTCGAGAGTTGCAAGACAAGGGTTTCATACAACATAGTCGTTTTCCGTGGGGATGCACCAGTGTCGTTTGTTAAGAAGAGAAGCATGAGGTTCATTTGAAGTTAGTGTTGGAAGTACTGAGGAAGGAGAAGTTGTATGCTAAGGTTACTAATGTGAGGCAGTGAAGAATTGGGAAGTACCTACGACACCATCCGAGATATGATTTCTCTTAGGATTGGCAGGTTACTTACCTACGTTTAATCATAAACTTTTCTAAGTTTGGTAAACCCCTTACTCCCCCAACTGAGAGGAATCAGAAGTATGAGTGGGGCGCAGAACAAGAAGAGGCTTTCCAGACCTTGAAGAATGATTTGTGTGACGCTTCGATAAATCAAATGCAGTGGTTGATGCGTTGAGTAGAAAGGGAGAGTGAAACTAAGACGAGTAAGAGCAATGTTCATGACTATCCAGTCAAGTGTTAAGGACAAGATATTGGCTACTCTAAGTGAGACGTCCAAGGTAGAGAACGCGCCAGCAGAAATGCTGTGTGACCTGGACCAACAAATGGAAAAGAGAGCAAATGATGGTTGTACTTATGGATTAAATTGTATAGTAAGTATGAGTATGAAATTCGCTACCATCCAGGTAAGACAAATGTGGTGATTGATGCGTTAAGAAGGAAGGAGCGAGTGAAACCTAGACGTGTTCGAGCGATGGCTATGACCATTCGGTATGGAGTAAGAGGAATGATGTTGGCAGCCCAAAGTGAGGCGTTCAAGCAAGAGAACGTATGCGCAGAAAGGCTTCATGGGTTAGATTGACATATGGAAAAGAAGGAGGACGAGAGTTTGTACGTTATGGATCGTATATGAGTTCTGTTAGTAGGGAATGATGAGAACGGTAGTAATGGATGAGGCTCATGCATCAAGGTACTTGGTACATCCGGGAGCGGATAAGACGTACTATAACCTTGGAGACATGTATTGGTAGCCACGTGTAGAAAAGGATATAGTTACCTATGTTAGCAATTGTTGGATTTGTTTAAGAGGTGAAAGCTGTGATGTCAAAGACTTTTGGCTTGCTGCAACAGCCTGAGATACTGGAGTGAAAATGAGATAGAATCACCATGGATTTTATCAGTAAATTTTCCAAGGTCAAAGTAGTGAGTATGATGTGATTTGGGTGATGGTCGATAGACTGACCAAGTAGCTCATTTTCTAGCTATACAAGAGATTTCAAGAGGTGAAGTTGGCAAGGATTTATAGTGATGAGATAATAGCAAGGAATGGAATTCTGGTGACGATCAACTCAGATTTAGATGGATGATTTACCTTGTGGTTTTGGCAGACGTTACAGAAAGTGTTTGAGACGCGATTAGATTTGAGTACTGCTTAGCATCCTCAAGCGGATGGATAAAGTGAACGTATGAGTCAGACTTTAGAGGATATGCTTAGGGCATGTGTGATTGATTTTGGTGGTAGTTGGGATGTTCATCTACCATTGGCTGAATTTTCATACAACAATAGCTATCGTTCGAGCATAAGATGTGCTCCGTTTGAAGCATTGTATGGAAGGAAGTGTAGGTCGCCTGTTTTATGGGCTGAGGTTGGGGAAAGTAGTTTGATTGGACCTGAGTTGGTTCAAGAGACGACTGATAAAGTGGTGTTGATAAAAGAGAAGTTCAAAGCGGTGAGAGACCGTCAAAAGAGTTATGCTGATAATAGTCGCAAACCGTTGGAGTTTGAGGTTGGAAATCGTGAATTGTTAAAGGTGACGCCATGGAAGGGCGTAGTTCGAAAGGTAAGTTAGTACCGAGGTGTGATCCTTGAAAGGATTGGTCCTGTAGTCTATCGGTTAAGATTGCCTAAAGAATTAAGTGGAGTGCATGACACGTTTCATGTGTCAAACCTAAAGAAGTGTTTGGCGGATGCTAGTTTGCATGTGCCATTGGACGAGATTAAGGTTGACAAAACTCTTCATTTTGTTAAGGAACCTGTAGAGATTAGTGACCGTGAAGTTAAGAGGTTAAAATGTAGCAGAATGGTGGTAGTTAAGGTCCATTTAGGCTTGAAGCGAGGTCTTTAGGACTTCAGGTAAACTGATGTATCCACACTTGTTCGTTGAGCAAGGGATCATTGGGAGTTTTAGTTAAAGTTGGGTACGTAAGGTTTCTTGTTGACCTTAGTATGCCTTAGATGTGTTTGTGTGATTTTGGCTAAATTTATTTTATGAATAAGCTCGAAGTCGAGCCGATTATTTAAAAATGTTGGAGTTCATTGCAACTTTAAGCATGGTTCTGAGTTCACTTGGGAGCGCAAAGATTATAAGAAGTCTAAGTATCCTCAGTTGTTTGTTGGTCGAGCTGATGAATCGGCTAGTTAATTACCATTTCGTTCACTGTGAGGTGATAAAGATTATGAAAGACTGTGCATGACATTGCTAACGTCATACTTGGTTTTTAAGGATTAAGCGTTTTATAGATGTCTGTGATATGGTAAAGGATAAAGTGGTTGAAATATGGAAGTCTGTAGTAAACTTCCATATATGGAAATGAATTTGAAATGAAAAGTTATTTAGAAAGAAGGTTTATAAGCAAAATGGTTTACCAAATTAGCTTAGGTTTTTATAAAAAACTTAAGTGTATTGAAGGTAATTAATTCAACTGAATAAATGATAATTTTATTTTAGTACATGAATATAAATAACGATTTTTAGAAAAAAAAGAATAAAGCCCAATCCTAGTAGGACTCTAATTAAGGGAAAAACTAATTTTAGTATAATTAGGATTCTAATATGGTAATACTAGATCCTTTTACCCCATACTAAAATACAAACCCAATAATCTCTATTTATTTATACACCGTCGAATTTTCAAAGAGAAAGAAAAAAAAGTTTTATTTATTTCAAGATCAAGCTATGATTTGTTGTTTCAAGAAATCAAGGTTTACGTAATGATCAATTAAGCTTTTGTTAAATAGTTTATCATTAAGAAATCATGTAACAATTATTTAGGTATGGATAATTAGGGTTTATATAAAATCTGTAAATTAATATAATTAAACTAGTTAAGAATGATTAGGATGAATTATAAGTATGATGGTGTGTTTGGTTAGGTTTAGAATGCGTTAGAAGTTGATTTTAGGTTTAAGTAAAATTTAGGGCTGTGTTGTTTCGTGAATATCGTAGAGGTTAGAAGATGAATTGATGTGAATCCAGTACCTTATGATAGTAGCTCAAGATATAGTTTCATGAACATACCGGCCTCGGAAAAGTTTTTTAAGGTCGGGAAGTCATTCAAATGTTGGTTACAAGAAAGGTTGTCAAAGCAGTAAATTCGGGTCAGATTTAGGTCAGATTACGAGGTGTAAAACCCCCACTTAAAATTTGAATTAGGATTAGCCAATCTACAGGAGTTTAGTTCTATATGTCTATTAAAAATCCCCCAAAGGAGAGCTTCTAATTTGGAGTCTAAGTATGGTTTTTAGGTCCAAACTTTTTAGTGTTTGTTCAGATCCGAAACTAAGATTTAAAAGTTTTTTATTTGAGTCACTTAAAGAAGGGGATATAAATTAGTGGAAAAATCATGGAGATATTAAACTCATAATATTGAATGCGTGATTTTTTGTAAAATTTATAAAGGTCAGTAGGTGTGGTTTAGAAAATGGTATAGTGACACTAAATGCTAGGCATTTTCCGGGTAAATTGGTTGAACATCTGAAAAAAGTGTGTAAACATAATGGTAAATCTTGGGACGATGGTGTCGGATGACCCATGAGGGTAATCTAAACACCTTAACATCCATCAAAATGATTGTTACATGGGCATAAACAAATTGGCTTAATCGCGTGTAACATGCGTTTGTTTGATTTTATAGTTTTTGCAAGGAGTTTGGATATTGCTTAAGCATCAAGTGAGTTTCATAGCCCCTTTTTCTTATGTTTTCTTGGGTGAAAATGATGCTATGAGTTTAAATATTTTAGTTACTATGATAATGTGTTTTTAAATGAAGCATGGGCTAATACGAGACAATTATAAGTTATTGCTACTGCTAAATGATAATGATTATTGTGCTTGATGCGAGACCGTCTCAAGGCATTGAAGAATGTAGAAGTGAGAGTGATCAACTCATGTTGTGGATATGTTAAATAATGAGCGTGATCATCCTCATTGTTGAAGGATTTTAATAGTGAGCGTGATCAGTTCTCATTGTTTGGATTGTAATAGTAAGCGTGGATCGTCTACTTGTTGGATAGGGATATGTTTGTGATGTTTGAGCGTGAGCGTCTCAATGTGGGTTGATGTGATTGCATGTTAGTTTGTATGATAGTTCGTTGTATGTTCTGCTATGCTATGTTTTATTTACACAAGAGATATCAAAGCGATTTATTGCGTGTCATACACCTATGACTCTCACAACATTATGTTACGTTTAATCATCATTTTCCACAGTGAGTCATCATGGGGATAAGATAGAGAGAAGTGGCTAAAAGATGGCATAGGATTGTACATGGAGTTTATTGCTTTTATGTCTTGCATAATGCATTGTTTAGAATTATGATACTGTTTTGCAATGTCTTTCAATTGGCGAGAACTTTTCATTTCATCAAAAAATACACCTTTTGGATTGGATTAGTTTAGTGGGTATTGTTATGACACCTTTTGTCCATACTTTTAGCTTATTAATTGCATGTAGACTTCTCTTTAATAGACGCTAATGTGTTGTGATGATATCCATGATGTTTACGAGCCTTTGCCTTTCCGCCTGGCGGGGTGGTGACAAATTACTACCCTTCTAGCCCTCAAGTACCATCACCTATCATCCTCTTAATCACCACTCGTACAAATACCCTTGACGTCTTAGCCACCAAGAAAAACTTTGGCACCAAGGGTTCAAGCCCTATATAAAAAGGCCGGAAACATTCACACCCATTCAACACACTGTAAAGACCTCAATCTTCATTACAAACACAAATGGAGTTCTAGCTCAGCCAAGGAAGAAGTATAAGGTCCCTAAGATCAGAATAGAAGCCAAGAAATCAAAAGAAAGGAGCCCTTGAAGTCGTTTCTAGGCATACAAACCTAAAACCCCATTTCAACCCTTTTAGCTCAAGTAAGCTAAAATCTTGTTCAATAAGCTCATGATCTGTATTAGAACTATCATAAGGTCTAATAGATCTATATAACTCTGTTAAAGCCAAGAATCCTCAAACACCATAGCGTTTTTTTATTAAAACCCTAAAAACGACCCATTTTGATTTTCTAGCTAACGAATCCTTTTTCTAAACTTTTGTTACGTTAGAACATCTTATTTTTGCTTATTCTAATAAGCTATAACCTGCAAATATCATTTGGAATCCTAAAATAAGCTTGCATGGCTTTTTGGACTTGATTTGTAAATTATTTCCATGCAAGGGGTATATATCGTAACTTTCTAAAATTTATAACTAAGGTGGGCTGAAAATGGTTATTTTTCAAAGTTATAACTATAAGGACCGACCTATCTTGCCAAGTTCAAAGTTAAAGGTTTAAATTATATATACTTTTTTAAACTAAGAGGACAAAACTTGTAAAAAATTTAAAACCAAGGTATACTATTGTCATTTTTTCAAACTATAAAACTATAAAGTATAATATTTTTAATAAATTATAAAAATAAATTATTAATTATTATAAGACTTCGATTTTATAAAACCCGACACAATTATCGTTAGATAATCAACGATCGACGCATTAAAAAACAAATACGTTATATAATTAATGTAACTTTATCATCGATCTAGCTTTTGAAAAAACGAAAATCATTATCGTATCACGTTAGCTAAGTAATTTCATGTGAGGGGTTCCATTTGGATATTTGTTTTGACGAGTTTGTTGGGTTTACGATTTAAAATTGCCCTGAACCTGGTCCTCAAACGGATACTACATGGCCTCTGATTATATAGCCCGAACAGTGATTCAACTTTCCATAAATTAAATAAATCAAAGTAATAACCGCTCAATTTAGAATTTTGAACATAAACACATGACACCTAAGACTTTGACATATTCCCTAAGTTGCGTGACCGTAAGCTTTTACTTCACTTGATAAAACTTTTGCTATCAATAAGATTTTTCCCTTTTTAAGGTGAGTTCAAAGCCTCTAGCAATAACTCTTTAAATGTTTCATAAACCTGCGAGGGGGATACATGCTATAAACCATGAATACAAGTGTTTCCTAAATAGTGTATCCTGATATATTATTGCATCTGTTATCTAAGTCCCTTTCTGCCAAAAGACCCCCACCATTCCAATGGACCATTAATCACTTGCGAGTAAACCGCGAAGATTGTGGATAGGCCTTATCCGGGGTTGTGAATCCCGTTTGTTGTTAGAGCCGGATAGGTAACCAAACGCATTAATATTTGAAACTCATAAGGTAATATGTCAATTTATACCTCACGGGGCCATTATCATTATATATAATCATTATGATATAGTACACAAGTCAGTTTGAGTGCCCATGAGCTCTTAGACTCAATAAAACTGATTTTATATAATAATATTGTACTCATTACAATTTATGTACACATATGGATGTGTGTATAAATACAACGTAACCCACTATTTGAACTTGTATTCAAAATTGTGTTAACCAAAACCTATGAATTTCACATTCACTCAACCCTTTGTTTTAATCTTTTTAGCATATTTTTAACTCAGTTAACTGAGCACGCTATTCGCGCAAGTGCACGGGACCTTTGAAGATGGCTAAACTGTTATCATTCAAACTTTAATGTTTTTCAAGTAGATATGTGGGACTCTATTTGTAAAAACTCTGATTAAATAATGAATGATAACTTATCTTTTGAAATGTCCTTTTGAGTCGTTATTAATGATTATAACTGTTGTACTATGGAAAGTATACCCTAGATTAGCTTCCGCTGCTATATGTCAAAAATGGGGGTGTTATAGAGAGATACCGAGAATGAAGCTGTCCGCCTAATGATGTTTCCCCTATCACTCACTGGAGAAGCAAAAACATGGCTGGATGAACTCAACAAAGGAACTATCAAAATGTGGGATGAACTTCGAACTGCTTTCATCAGCCGATTCTTTCCCCTCATCTCTTTTTGACCGACTCCTCGGAGAAATCCGTGCTTTCTCTCAACATGAAAATGAATCTATCTAACGATGTTAGGCTTCGTATGAAAGGAAATGCTCAAAAGTTGCCAATATCAATAATCTGTCAAAGGCAATAATTAATCAAAATCTTTTATCATGGTCTCAACAAAATAACCCAAGAAGTTTTAAATGCCGCAGTTGGTGGTATTTTCCTCTATAAAATACCAAATTAAGCTTATCAGCTTCTCAAAGATAAAGTCTTACTCAAGCTCGACTGGGATACAAATCAAAATACCAAATCATCTCTTAACAAAATCGTTGCTTTCGCTGATGAAGGTAATAGTAATTCTGATACTGACAAAATTATGGCCCGAATGGATGCCATGACCATAAAAATGGATGCTTAGTACAAAGAACTCCAATCTCGTACAAAACAACCAATACTAGATCTTGACGATGATGACATACCCATGTCCCATGAAGAAGAAGCTAAATTCATGCAAACTTTCCGTAAGACTCATTTTTACAATGATTACCACGACCAAGATTCGAATCGCGATAATGTCATTTAAAGCTGAACAGAATGATTACAACCGAGACAACTACCGATCTAACACCGATGATAAATCCTATGATCTTCAAAAACAATTCAACGATTTCATGAAATCTCAGCAATCAACCAACGCTTTTGTCAAAGAAACATTCATGGACCTCAAAACGTCACTCGAAATATAGCCAAAAATCATCAAGCTTGCATTCATAACCTCGAACTAAGTTTATGAACAGACTCGCTGACAAGCAATCTGGTCGACCTTTCTGGATCTCTTCCAAGCAACACTCAACCAAACCCACAAGGTAGCAACTCTAAAGCTTACCAATCACCGCAATCTCATAATGAGCATGTGAATGTCGTGTTCACAAGAAGTGGTAAATCCTATGATCCACCAGAGAACCTGAATGATCAACAAAACAATATGAAAACTTCGATAGCGATGATGAAAATTTGAACCTACACCACAACCAACAAAAAATTCAACCCCCGAAACCATTCAAAACACACGTCATTACCGAAAAACATATAGAACAAAAAGCCCATGATTCACAAACCGCCTTAGATATCAGAAAAAATGGAGGCCCAATACAGAAAATTATTCCCTAAATTTCTCGACATGATCAGCGCCGTTCGAATCAATGTACCTCTTATCGACGTCTTAGCCGGAACGCCTAATTAGGGCAAGTTTCTTAAGGAACTAATATGCAACAAACACAAAATCGAACAAATTTCTGCCGCTTTCTTAAGCGATGAAAGTTCAGCAATGATCCAAAACAAAGTTCCACCCAAACTCGGAGATCCTAGAAGTTTCCTTATTCCATGTAATTTCAACAAAACTTTCTCTTGTAATGCTTTAGCCGACCTAGGTGCTAGCATTAACCTTATGCCGTATTCATTATATGCCAAACTATCTCTCGAAACTCTCAAACCTACCAAAACGATCGTGAGACTAGCTGACATATCATTCCAATACCCTGTTGGAATAGCTGAAAATATGCTCGTTGAAGTTGGTAAATTCACCTTTCCAGCCGATTTCGTTATTCTCGAAATGGAAGAAGATAGCAAAGCTCCTCTCATCTTGGGACGACCATTTCTTTACACTGCTGATGCAGTTATTCGAGTTAAACAAAAACAACTCAATCTTGAAGTTAGAACTGAACGAATGATCTTCAATATCGATTCTGCGATGAAACACTCTAATTCGAACGATGAAACTTGTTTCAGTATCGATGTCATCGATGAAATCTTAGAAGAAGACTTCGATGCTCTTCTAGACGAAGGTAGTAAAATCCTCCATTCCATCGAAGTAACCCTTCTCGAAGAAAAAATCTTTGCTGAATTCGATGAATTCATGGCAATGACTGCCGATGAAAACTCTGACTCTGAATCTGATATCGAAGAACCACCATTCGAGAAAATCACCATTAACACAGACTATAAAATTAAAACATCTCTTGAACAACCTCCTACGGATCTTGAACTTAAACCCCTTCCTGATAATCTGGAATTCTTGGAAGAACCCTCTTTTCTTCCTGTTATCATATCATCTCAGATTTCCAAAGAAAAGAAAAACAAACTTGTATCCATCCTTAAAAAGCACAAGGAAACTTTTGCCTGGAAAACAACAGACATTCCTTGTATTTGCCCATCGTTCTGCAAACATAAGATACAACTTCTGGATGACAAGAAACATGTTGTCCAAAAACAAAGAAGGTTGAATCCAAATATGCAAGAAGTTGTTAAGAAAGAAATCGTAAAACTCTTGGATTGGATACCGGTATTATTTTTCTAATTGCCGATAATCCTTGGGTTAGTCCTATTCACTGTGTACCAAAGAAAGGTGGTATTATAGTTGTCACCAACGAAAATGATGAACTTGTCCTGACACGAACCGTCACGGGTTGGCGAGTATGCATCGATTATCATAAATCGATGAAGCAACAGCAAAGATGCTATTCCTTTCCATTTATGGATCAAATGTGAGAAAGGCCTCGCAGGAAATAAATATTATGTTCCCTCGATGGGTATTCTGGATCTTTTAAATTCCTAACGATCATATGATCAAAAAAAACAACATTCCACATGTCCTTTCGCACATACGCATATAAAGCGAAAGCCTTTCGGGCTAGCAATGCCCTACTACATCCAAAATGCCATGTAGCCATCTTCACGACATATCGTAGAATCCGTTGAAGTAATTCATGGACGATTCTCCGTCTTAGAGACCTACGACAAATGCCCTAAACAACTCGATAAAATGCTCCAGCGTTGCAAATATGCTCATCTTGTCCTTAATTAGGAAAAATGTCACTTCATGGTCAAAGAAGGAATTATGCTTGGACACAAGGTGTCTAGCGCAAGACTTGAAGTCGATAGAGCAAAAATCAACGTAATCTCAAAACTTCTACCCCCTACTAATATCAAAGGTGTTAGAAGCTTTCTTGGACATGCCGGTTTTTACCGACGTTTTATTAAAGATTTCTTGAAAATTGCCCGACCTCTAAATAAGCTGCTTGAAAAAGATACTCTGTTTGAATTCGACGAGAATGTCAAAAAGCATTCGATTATTGAAAGAGAAACTCACATGTGCTCCTGTGATTGGAGCCCAAACTAGAATCTTCCATTTGAACTTATGTGTGATGTAAGTAATTTCGCAGTTAGAGCTGTCTTAGGTCAAAAAGATGGTAAAAACTATCACCCAATCTACTTTGCAAGCAAAACTCTTAATCCCGCTCAACAAAAAATACACCAAAACTGAAAAAGAACTTATGGCTGTAGTTTTTTCATTTGACAAATTTAGATCCTATCTTATTTTATCAAAAACTATTGTTCACACCGGTCATTCAGCTCTTAAACATATATTCAAGAAACAAGACGCAAAACCCTGTTTTATTCGTTGGATACTACTCTTATAAGAATTTGACATAGAAATCAAGGATAGAAAAGGTACAGAAAATGTCACAGCTGACCACTTGTCCCGAATTGAAAATGACGAGTCAAGTGATGAGAGTGAAGTAGATGATAACTTTCCTAGAGAAACCCTTATGGAAATAACACCAAAGATGAACCATGGTTCGCAGATTTTGCAAACTACTTGGTAGCTGTTATTATACCAAAAAAGGATGATTACCACAAAGAACAAATCTTCTCATTACCTCAACACTACTCTGAAGAACCTGTTAAAAATCGATTAAGCCCCATCTAGATATGTTTTTACAGATAATATAAATATCACAACGAATACTAAGAACAATATATTATCAAACAAGGTTTAATTATTAAACATTTCCATCTTGCCCCAAATCTATACTTTGAGACTACTAACTAACTATTAGATAAATAACTAATGACTAACTAACTATTATGTACATACACGCACACGTTTACTAGACTCTCATTGGGAGAGCTCTATATATCTGGATATATAAAACTATGTGTCTATGATCTCTTTATATAGAGAGAGACCATAAATAAAAAGAAAATTAATTCCAGTCAACAATTAATTAAATACTTATCAATCATTTTAATTATTGTTGACTAATAATTAAGGAACTAAATCTGCATTAACTTCAAGTTGTAATTATTCTTCAAATCACATTAATCACTATTTGACTGCATTGAATGAGACGATAACTACTGTTTGACTTCAAGTCTTCTAGAATCCCATAATGCTAAATTAGTTCTTCTTGTTTCATTCTTTTGTTCTTTTGTCTCATCAAATCTATAAATCCCAACAATCTTCCCCTATTTGATGATGACAAAACAAACAAATTCTTGCACGAACTTCCCCTGAAGTTGAGATCATGGATCTCCCTGAATGAAACAATCTTCCTTTGTAAACTGCTTCCCCTTAACTTAAGATCTTCCCCTTAAGTTATCAATCTCCATTCTATGCCACCACAAGATCTATAAGTTGCTAATCATATAATCATCTTCCCCTTTTTCTATTCATCTAATAGGGAACATATAAGCAACTTTGATCTTTACAACTTCAAAGTCAAATATACAAAACTTATTTAATCCAAACTTTCCTCTGACTCAAATTACCCCCATAAGTTCAACACAAATAATGAACTCAATAGTAAAATTTTTAAACTAGCAGTAGTAATAATGACTAGCAGTAGTAATGACCTTCCCCTGAAACTGTGCATGAACATCTTCAATTCTGTAGGCTTTTTGTAGTGATTACTGATGAAGAAAACTGAGTATAACGAATTTGTTAAAGAGGTTGTATATCCCAAACTTGTGTCTTATGTCTTGTTTATCCACGTGACTCCAAACTTATACTGAACCAAGAAGTATAAGTAGATCGCAACCTCTTGAAAGAATCCTTATTTATCCTATTAAATGGGACACTGAGCACTACAACGTAACTCCTTTAAGTGATAGCCAATGTGCGCATAGAGCATCATAAGAAAAATCACACATTGCTACATTCTTCAAGTCTTTGTCGACACCATATAAAACAAACAAGTTATCTTTAAAGTGTAACACCCACTTTAAGATATGAAAAACACCACCTGTGAAATTCACACAACTCAAATACGTGATAATCACTCATCTTCGTAATCACATCTTTACAATAAATCCAAAAACAACCTTTATCAATTTAATTGAATCTATATCCCATCCGAGAACCAGCTGTGTGTTATTCGTTATCCGCATAAAGCCAGGCAGTTACAAACTCATTAATACCCAACAGTACAAATACACAACCAAACATAGTATCTGCTTTTAAACCCTAACAGTACTAAAACACAAGCAGCAGCATTTAATATAATCATAGTAACAATGAGTATTGCAGCATAAACATGTACTAAACATAATAAATCTTGAACTTGTATGGACGAATAAGCACCATGAACAATACGTCCTCTATAGAATCGACTCCATAAACCTTGTAGATCCTAGATATCACGAGCCACCAGGCTCTGATACCAATTGTTAAAAATCGTTTAAGCTCATCTAGGATATGTTTTACAGATAATATAAATATGCACAGCGGAATAATAGGAACAGTATATTATCAAACAAGGTTTTATTATTAAACGTTTCTATCTTGCCCCAAATCTATACTTTGAGACAACTAACTAACTATTAGCTAAATAACTATTAACTAACTAACTATTGTGTGCTCTGATACCACATGTTGAGAATCGATTTGCCCATCTAGGATATAATAACATTGAATAACATAATATGCAGCGGAATAAACAAGAACATCAATGTTATGAACAAGGTTTTTCATTCAAACGATTTCCCTATTACCCCAACTATAACTTGGGGCTACTAACTACTACATAGACATCTATAATATGTCTATTACTAATTAACTACTAACTATGGTGTACACACACACACCTTTACTATTCGACTCTCATCAGTTGACTATGTTATGGATGGATGTCTTTTTCTAAATGCCTGGACCTCCTTTTATAGCATAAGGAGTCCTAGGCTTACAAGGAAACTAATTAATATATTAATGAGAGAATCAATTAATTATCTTCTCATTAATATTCATTCTTATCTTATTTTGACCAAATCTTTATTTTCTTCTACATCTTGTAGAACTTCATGATGACAATTTTGGTCCTTCTTGTTTCCATCTTGTTTCATTCTTTTATTCACTTTGTCTCATCAAATCAAGAATCCTAACAATCTTCCCCTATTTGATGATGACAAAACAAACAAATTCTTGCATGAACTTCCCCTGAAGTTGAGATCATGGATCTCCCTGAATGAAACAATATTCCTTTGTAAACTGCTTCCCCTTAACTTAAGATCTTCCCCTTAAGTTATCAATCTCCATTCCATGCCACCACAGGATCTATAAGTTGCTAATCATATAATCATCTTCCCCTTTTGGTCTTCATCTAATAGGGAACATATAAGCAACTTTGATCTTTACAACTTCATATCATATATCAAAACTTTTAATCCAAGCTTTCCACTGACTCAAATTACCCCCCATGAAGTTCAACACAAATAATGAACTCAAGCTGTAGAAATTTTAAGCTAGCAGTATTAATAAACGGACTAGCAGTAGTAATGACCTTCTCCTGAAATGTGCATGAATATCTTTAATTGTAGGCTTTTTGTGAGATTACTGATGAAGAAAACAAGTATTGTACAAATTTGCTGGAAGAAGTTGAATATCCAAACTTGGTCTTATGTCTGGTTATCACTGACTCCAACTAATACAGAAACCACGAAGTATAAGTAGACCGCAACCTCTTGAAAGAATCTCATTTTCCTATTAAATGAGAACTGAGCACTACAACGTAATCTTTAAGTGATAACTAATGTGCGAGATAGAGCATCATAGAAAATGTGTGCAGTACGATTTACTAGATTCTTCAAGTCTTCGTCAACACATATACAACGAACAATTATCTTAAGTGTAACACCCATTTTAGATATGATAAAGAACAACGCACCTGTGAAAACTCAACTACAACATCACTAAGTGATAATCAATATCTTCGTTAACACATCTTAACAAATCCAAAAATAGCCTCTTTTCAATTTACTTGGAATCTTTGTCCCATCTGATAAACCAAGCTGTGTGTTTATTCGTGTATCGCATAAAGCTAGCAGTACAAAACTCATTTAATCTAGCAGTACAAACACACTAACCAAACGTAGTATCTGATTTTAAACCTAGCTAGTACTAATACACGAAGCGTAGCATTTAATAAAATCCAGCAGTATAGCACGAAGTATTGGCAGCATAAAACAAGTTTAATAACATCATCTACCTCTTGAACCTTGTTATGGACGACCCATAAAGCAAGTGGAAACATACGTTCCTCCATAGAATTTTTGACTCCATAAACCTTGTATATCTTAGATATCACGAGCCACCAGGCTCTGATACCAATTGTGGAGATCCGCGCGCGCTCTCCGCACACACCATCTAGGATATGTTTTATAGATAATATTGAATGCACAGCAGAATAATAAGAAAACAATATTATCAAACAAGGTTTTTCATTCAAACGATTTCCCTATTACCCCAACTATAACTTGGGGTTACTAACTACTACATAGACATCTATAATATGTCTATTACTAATTAACTACTAACTATGGTGTACACACACACCTTTACTATTCGACTCTCATCAGTCGACTCTATGTTTCTGGATTTATAAAACTATGTGTCTATGATCTCTTTATATAGAGAGAGACCATAAGACTTACAAAGAAAATTAATTCCAGTCAACAATTGTATTAAATACTTAGTCAATGTATTTAATATGGTTGACTAAATAATTAGGAAACTAAATCAGCATTAATCTTCAAGTTGTAATTAATCTCCAATCAGCATTAATCGTTGTTTGACTACATTGAATGAGAAGATAACTACTGTTTGACTTCAAGTCTTCTAAAATCCCATAATGTTAAGGGTAAAAGCCATAGAATACCAACCTACTTTCTGAAATTTACCACAATGAACCATTTACTTTTTTATTACCGATATGACCAATGTACTTTCAAATTATTTTTCAACTTGAACAAAAACGTTATGTACCGTTAGTTATTATGTGAAAACGTTAGTCAATTTAGCTATACGATCGTTTGAGGGGATGTTTCAATAATGTACCTGTGGTTTTAATATATTTTTCTTTTTTTTGAAAAAAAAAATTTCGAAATTTTTATAAAAAATTTTGAAATTTTTTTTTTTTTCGAAAATTTTTTGAAAAAATTTCGAAAATTTTTGCAAATTTTTTCGAAAATATATATTTTTTTCGAACATTTTTTTTGAAAAAAAATTTTCAAATTTTTTTTCTAAACTTCTTTTTTTCGTAAATTTTTTATGTGTATAAATTTTTTTTCGAATTTTTATTATTATATTATAAAAAATTTTCTTGATATTTTTTATAAATGTGTGTAAAAATTTTCAAAATTTTTTTTCGGTAAATTATTTTTTTTCGAATTTTTACACATTTTTATAAAAAATTTATCGAGAAATGTTTTTATAATAAAATATTCGTAAAAAAAAATTATACACATAAAAAAAATTGTTACGACAAAAAAGAATTTTAGAAAAAAAATTTGAAAATTTTTTTTTATAAAAATTTGCAAAAATTTTTCGAAAAAAAAAAAAAAAAAAATTTCAAAAATTTTATAAAAATTTAAAATAAAATATTTTCGAAAAAAAAAAAAATTTTCAAAAAAATATTTGTTCGAAAAAAAATATTATATTTTCGAAAAAATTTTGCAAAAATTTTCGAATTTTTCAAAAATTTTCGAATAAAAAAAAAAAAAAAAAAAAATTTCAAAATTTTTTATAAAAATTTCGAAATTTTTTTTTTCGAAAAAAAAAAAAAAAATTTCAAAAATTTTTCAAAAAAAATGTTCGAAAAAAATATATATTTTCGAAAAAATTTGCAAAAATTTTCGAAAAAAAAAAAAATTTCAAAATTTTTAAATTTCAAAAATTTTTCAAAAAAAATGTTCGAAAAAATTTTAGCTTATTGTCTTTAGAATAAATTCTAAAATAGCTTTTGCTTATCTCATCTTTTTCTCTTTTCTTGTCTTTACTTTTTCAAAAGTGCTTATTGTTTGATTAAGCTCGATTCGAATGCTAAAAAGGGTGTCATGAGTCTCCTACTCGACTTATTCATTAAGTCTTGAGCACCTTTATCTTCGAGAGCTTATTATTTAGCTTATTTAGTCATAAAGTTCTAAACTTTACTAGTTTTTCTTATAGCTTATTAAGCTAGGGCTTATTTCGAAGGGTACTTGTAGCTTATTTGAGAAGTGGCTTATTTATAAGCTTTTATTCTTCATCCTTTCTTCGAAAAAGCCTTGATAGCTTTTTAGCTTATTCTAGTTTTTATTTCAAAAGTAGTTTTTTTATAGATTTAATCTAGTTTTATTTTTACAAAAATTAGTTTTCAAAATAGCTTATTTTTCTAAAAAAGTTTTCATCTTATTAGCTTATTTTGTCTTAACTTTTCATGTCTTATTTCTTATTCCATCCTTCTTCATCTAAGGCCGGAGCTTAAGGGTCTTATAAGGTTGATAAATAGATAAAGTTTTGATCTTTATGGTTTTTATGAAAGTAATTAGTAGATAAAGTTGACACATTTATTTGCTAATTAGTGAAGTAGAGCTTAAAAGTGATAAACTTATTTGTTTATTAAGTTTGTAAGATCGGGTGGTTATCGTTTATTTGCGGCTCTTCAATTTGGTTTCATTTTCTATCATTTTTCAATTAATTAGTGTAGATTTAATTTGTTATTTTATAAAATGTTTGCTTATTTGATATTTGTCATGCGTAGTGAGTAGTTTAACTTGTGTTTGCTAAGTGATTAGTGATTTGGAATTTAAGTGCGGTTTGAAAAAGGTTAAAAAATTAATAGTCAATTTACATACCGTCATTTACTTTTAATGCAATTTAAATACTTGTCATTTATTTTAAAAAGCATTTTACTTTACTTGTCATTTAATTTCTTGCAACTTGTTTTCTAAGGATTTTAATTCGTTAAACCTAAGCCCGCACTTAAGGAACATTTCACGTCACTTAGCAAGCATATTTGTCATTTATATCAATTTTAGTATAATCTTTTAGTTTTTAACCTTAGAATTAATATTAGTTTAATTTTTAGTATAAAAATAGTTTAAAACCAAAACCAAAATATTTGTCATTCAAGCACCAAACGAAACATTCTCATGAATTTCAATTCATCTCTCGCCGTGGAAACGACACTCGGAAGATAGACTATTATTTTTCCTAAAGTAATTGTCTTATCTGACGGGATATACTATATATTATTACGACACGCGTTTGACGTTTATCATAATTATTTCTAGAATGTCTTTTTCCAATGCTTCATGGGTCATTTCTTTTTGATTCAATGGTTGTGTTATATTCAATGAAGGTCCTGCATCACTGTAAGTCATTTTATAGTTCTCTTTTGTCTTTTCTTTATTTTTGAAATTCTTTCCCATGCTACACACATATGGCGGTAATTCTATCCCATCGATTTCCGATATGTCCCCAAAATCTATACCTTCTAATATAGCGTCCCAAGCACTTTTGAGTTATCAGAGTTGTCGGTGTCATCATGAAAAGAGTCATTATCAGGGTAGATAGTCACGATTCCTTTGCCAAAGTAAACTATTCCTCTTGTCATTTTTAGGAACGATCTTCCAAGCACTATTCCCGGCACAGTATCATCTCTCATAGGGTTGATGATAAATTTCACGAGATAAACTTCTCCTTTTAAGATGATTGGTAAAAAAAAATAAACAAAGTTGGTAAAAGAACACCAACATATATTACCATATCAATTGATGGTATTATCCATATTAGGTTTTCCAACTCAATAACAAAGATCAAATAAATTGCCTTTTGTGACACTTGCGATATAGGCTCACCTTTGAAAGTTAAACACTTTTGAGAGCTACACGTGAAGCTTGTTTGATTATTAGGTTTAAGTTATTTCGATCTAGTTTTCTCATTTAAAAAAATATTGTTGTTTTAAAAACATCGGAAAACCCAAAAATAATCATCTTTTAGCTCTATTTCTCATTTAATTCGTATTTTCTTCGACCCTTATTTGAATTATTGTTCTTTTCCCTTTAAACTGTTTAATTTTTTTCTTATGGCGTCACTAGATAATCAGTTTGACAACCCCCTCTTTCGATTAAAGAATGCATTGACATTGTGGAGCTTTGTACACTGCAGACTTTTGTTGTTCAAAAATGGGTCTTAAAGACAAGATTCTTGTTCCTAAACCCCCTCAGAATTGTGCAACTTGTGGAGACCCGGTTGATGGTCTACATTGTCGATCTTGTACTTTTGTGCGAAAGTGTTTGAATGAAGGTTGGTATACAATTCATGATAAAAATGAAATTCTAAACACTTCCGAGTCATCCAATCACAACAGCAACGTTGTTAGTGTACCTCAAGAGCCATTCGTCTTTAATCAAGACCCCGGTCAAAATTTTTCACGAAGTCCTCCACACATTGACCATCATTGTTGTTACGAGTGTGTTGATTCGTTAAACGATATCTTTTGTCAACGATGTACTTGTAAGTCTTATAGGAAAGGTGCTCATTATGGTTACAATTGTCCACCGCAAATTTCGATTATCTCTAATCGGAACATGCTACCAATCAAAACCTTAATGGAGATTCCCTACAAAATTTGCAAAGTTTGCCAAACTAAACAATGTCGTTTTGGGTACATGCAAACTTTGTGGTTGTAATGAATATGATTGAGTTTGTTTTTAATATACTTTGGAATGGTACACCAATCAATTTTCAATTCCGTATTATTCTAAGATTCTCCTAAGTTTTGCCAAAACAACCCTCCACACCCCAACACGTACCATACTCTTGTAGTTTTGTGGGAACGATTCTTCATTACGGTTCTTTTGGATTATCCTACTTCAAGTCCCGTTTGTATCAATTAGGACCCGTTCGTTTAATAAAACTTTGATTGATTTTCCTCACAACTTCACCAAGTTTTCCAACAAACAATATCCTTGTTGTGAAGTTTGTGGGGGTTCCTCACGAGGATCTTTTCAATGTCAACCGATGAAAATGAAGTTTTTATCATGAGCAAAATTCTTGCTATAATTCTAATTCTTTCGGCTTTGACCAAACTCAACCCCCACAATATACCGTTAATCATCCAATCTTTAATGCTCAAAATGAGCTTCTCAATTCTCAAAATAAGCTTATGGAGCAAATGACATCCATATGTGATATGGTTGGTCAATTAGCAAAAGAAGGAAGAAGAAAGGCGAATTGCGGAAGATCAACGGCTAAAAGATTCGAATATTGGAGATCCCATTTGCTTTTGATGATGACGAGGACTATACCATTGCAATCACACCCGTTTTATCAACCAAGGATCCCGTTGATTCTCTCATAATGGAGGATGAGCATCTTGACACCATTACTGCAACGGAATCAGACGAAGTAATAAAGTCTAGTATTGAGGAGCTTGTCCCAATCCCAAGTGAGTCCGAGGGTATTTACGACAGGTTGTGTGTGTGATCGTGCCTACTTTGTGATAACCTACCCACTTTTTAAAGCTTTACAAAGTTTCACTATGAGATTGTACAGTCAATTCCAACGGTGATGATACTTCAAGTTGATGATGAGATTTTCGAGGACATCGTGTACGTGGAACGCATCACTCTCCCGATTTGGAGGATCTCGGTTTACTTAGAGGAGGGGTGAAATGATGTTGAGTTTAAGAGAAAGGAAGAGTTTGACTTAGAAAATATTCTTCAAATCAAGACGTTATTCTTCGAGAGAAAATTATGAACAATCAATCGTTCTTATTGCTAAATATACGATCTTGAATGATAACTCCACTCCTATATTGTATCTTCAAGTCTTACTTCTCCATTTCTATAAATAACAAAAGATACCCCCTGATAGTAACTCTTTTCTTTGATGAACGTTCCGAACTTCTCTGCTCCTTATTGGATAATTCTTTAACCCGTTTCGAGTCTTTTTGCGATCATACGGAAAAGAGAAGAGATAGGACGAGTTAGTGTTCAGTGGCAGTCAGTACCATAATCATCCTAATAAATATCTTCCGAGTATGATTCGTTTCATTTTGGGATTGAGGGCCTAATCTAGGGTGGGTTGGAATAGCGTTTATTTATTGGAAACCTTATGATGGATTCGGACTTATTATCCGAGATATTTCTTTCCTTTATTTCACTTTATCCCGGGTTGATTTCTTATTTTTTTTTCTTCTTCCTGGTATGAAGACAAAATTTTTTGACCCCGAAATTCACTTTTTGATATTGCTTCTCTTGTAAGCCTTAGTGGCATATTGAAAATCCGATTAGTGATTTCTTTCTTTTCTTCAGTTTCTGCCTCTAAGGACAAAGACTCTCGGTGGGAGAGTCAAGCTTAGAGACTCGCAACAAAAACAAGAGCTTCTGGGATGGCAACCCATGTCTTTTTTTTCTATTTTCTAATAAATCAAGTATTATGTGATTTTATAGACCCATGTATGGAGGGCGTGCTTCTTTTCTTTGGTTTGTGTATGTTTTAGCTTGCAAGATTCCTACAAGTCAACATTGAAGACCAGTGTTTGTTTTTCAATCCTCTCAATCATTCGGTCTTTGATCTTGTCGACTTATATATTTGGATATCCTCAATACTGATCATGTATATATTTCTGTTTCCCCTTTCACACTTGGATATTTTTTGTCTATTTTGAATTTTTCATTCAGACAGTTGTGGGGGGGGTTAAAAACATGACATTTTCTTAAATGAGGCCAATGTTTCATTCTAAGTGGGGGGGGGGGATTTCTATCGAAATATGATCATACCTGTGCCTATTTGTGTTCCCACGCAACCCTGTTTTGACCAAAATTTTAAATTTTTTATTGTTTTATTATGATATATAATATATTAAAAAAAATGAATGATGAGGAAAATATAAAAATATATAAATAAGTAGGCCCGTAGAATTAGGTAGCTTTTGACTTGACCGAGTTTTACACTTTAGCTTTCCCCTTAGCTTTCGAGACTAAGCGTTTGCTTAACTTTAAAATTTTGCAAAGAACGAAAAATAATAGAGTTTGATATAAGTTAGATGCTAAGCGTGGATTAGTTGGTTATCTTTAGAGCTCATAGAGGTTAATTGTGGCTTTGTGCTCCCACCAGCTTACTAAACGTATTATAACTGTTGAATAAAATAAAGTTGCTTTAGGTTTTTGCGATTCTTAGTTTAAATCACTTCGTAGAGATTCCTTCTGGTGAATGTAAAGTACACATCGAGGTTTTGTTAGTGTTGTGAGGAAATAGACTCCTGGACCATGGTCGAGCTCGTTATACCATTTTGTTGGCAGTTGGTTAAAAGACAAAAGACTTGAATTTTGCGGCTAATAATAATACGTTATGTAATAAAAGCGAAGCGAAATATAAAGACTTCTGGATCATGGTCGGCTCGCATACCGGATGCTGTGCAGTCGTTTAAAGGGTGTGGGGGTAATAATAATAATAAAACTGTGGGCTGATAAAAGTTTACTGCATCTTGCCGGTCACATAACCGATGTTGCAGTCTTCAAAATAAAGCACATAGTTTTAACTCCGAGACTCGATAATAGTTTGTTGACTTTCTTGCAGGATCAAAACCCCCTATGTTGCAGCCTTATAAAGTACGTGGAAATTATCTGAGGGCGAAATATGTTTGCTGCATCTCTGCCCAGGCTACACAAACGATGTTTGCAGCTTTTAAAGGGACCGACGGTTTAATAAATGTTGCATATAATAATAAGTATAAGCCACATATTTCGACTCCGGGGTTATCTAATAAAAGACCTCCGTCTCTGGACTCTTGTTGAGTTATTGAGGATGAAATAAAAAGGATAACCCCTAATTTCCCTATTGCGAATTAGAAACCCACCACCCCCCCTCATCACCCCCCTGTGGTACAATTCCCACTTCATCATCACCATATCGACCGGCCACTCCACTCGCTCATGAAAAGGATTTCAAACTAATTGTGGTCTAAACCGGGTTATTTTATTTAAATAAGGACATAATTTATTTGTCACGAAAAATAAAAAAATCCTTAGAGGAAATTAGGAATTAATGGGATGCGAAAAGTTAAGTTTATACTTTACTACAATTAGGATTTATGAGTAGTGTTAGCATCTAATCTTATATTTAACTGTGATTTCGTTTTAAGCTTAGTTTGAGGATTGTGAAAATCAAGGATGACGAACTCCCATTCTTTAAGTTTTTTTTAATAATGTTATTTAATTATTATCTTAGTTTTTATTGATAGTGAGTTTTTTAAAATGGGGGCAGTTTCGAATAAATGATTTTTGAACCTTCTTAATAGGCCTTTTCTGTTCTGTTTTGATTGTGAGAGGTCATAAGTTAAAAGGGGATTTAATTATTTATTTCCGGGCGTGTTTTATTTACATTACGTGTGGGACCAGCAATGGCTTAGTGTGGGAGAATTTTGATATGTGCTAAAACACACATCATTTGTACCCCGGAAAATGCTAATAAACGGACTAAAACACTAAAATATGGATAAATATGTTGCAAATATATTTGTATTGTGTTTTTATGTCTTACAGGTACAAAGGATTGAAAACAAAGCAAAAACGGTAATTTTCGGGTGACTTTCGACGACGTTTTCACATATATCGAGGTTCAACCAAAGTCGTTAATATTCCTCGATCACTCCATTGGAAAGAGCACGAAATTACGAGTCCAACGGTACCGGCCTTTCATATTTGAACCTTTTTATTTTGAACCTTTTTCGTCCCTATTTGAACCTTTGATATTAATATAATGAATAGGGCCAAAAGTGGTTTAAAAGAATAATAATGCTTATATATAACAAGACCACTGCCTAGCGCAGTTGGTCTTGTGGTTCCTTTGAGACTCACCGAGAGGGTAGGGAGGTTTCGAATCACGCCAGAGGGTTTATCCCCTCTTATCCACGTCAGCATGCCGCGTGGCGGACCCGGACCCGGACCCGGACCCGAACTTGACCCGGACCCGACCCGAACTTGATCCGGCCCAATACCCGACCCCCGGCCGTGACCCGCCGGTTGACTCTTCTCATTCAATCACGCCTCTACAACCATATAGATGGCTAATCTCTTTCATCCACCATTTACGCTGCCACCTTTAAGACAACTTCATACCTCGTCGTGTGATTGTTCTATGAACATTCGCAATTCTCGAGAAGAGCTACATAACTTCGTGGATGTAGTTCATCGTACGCTAACCATCATCCGTCTTGACATTGTCAAACTTGTCGCTTCCATCTTTGTTTGTTTTCTTCTTTATTTATTTATTTCACTCACGGACGAAACACATCGAGATACGTCACCATTTTCTTCGGGATAATGTCCAAAAATAAAACATTTCCATCAAAAAAGTTGCGTCTGAAGATAATATCGCTGACCTTCCTTCCCTTATCCCTCAAGCACGAATCATTCAATTATATTCGTCTCGGTCTAGCAATGATGGAACACTTTTTATAAATATTTATCTTCTTTTCCACTAGTCTCGATTCTAGCATATTTTCTATTCTATGCGTCATGACAACTTAATTACTTCATCCGAAGTATTTTAAGTATTTTTTATTAGCGAAATGCAAATTAAAATGTCACTCCTTTTGAAAAATTCGTCAAAAATTAAGTCTAAAACTCACCCCTTGGAGACGGCCCCCGTGGATATGGTGGACCCCTGATTTAATTCAGACACCCCCCATATATATTAGGGACCGTCGGCAGTAGATGACAGAAATTTTCTTCTTCTTTCTTTACCCTCTCTCATGCTACTACGAGCTGATGTCTATCCCACACATAAACCTCATAACCATTATTCACTCTTGTTAGTGGTTACTAGTTCTAGTACATCATTAAACCAACAAGGTGAAATGAAAAATGATTCTTGAGTCATCCACCGAGTCATCTTCACATGAAGATTCACCATGTAATCCTTTACCACTAACATTATCACAACCTAATAGTGACTTATCACTACTACAACCCATGAAGGGTAAACTACCTTTCACAAAGCACAAACCTATGCCCAATATCTCTCTATAGATTAATGGGTCATCCTCATATCCCAACGCTCATAAGCATCGTTGCTTATGTTGTCAATAGTCAAGTGAATTTCATAATGAAACGCGTCTCATTCTCAAACACAATCCTTACAATCGCTATACTCACAATCTATCACTACACAATATATCCCCTCACATACAAATCTTGGTCCTCACATCTCGTAAACATCTTTTCTCACCTCAAATAGTCTTCTCACCTCTAACGTTTCTTCTCACTTCTAAATGTTTCTTCTCTCTTCTAGTAGTCTTGTTACTAAACTTAATTATTTCATCTGAAATATTTAAGTAATTTTTAAAATGCAAATGTCACTCCTTCGCAAAACTTTCCACTTTCTAGAAAGTGAAGAACACAAAGAAGATATTCAATCTTCAAGTGTTATTGAGTCACCGCATTGTTACATCCCTCATTATTATTCCACCATGAAAGAACTACCACCTCATTTCACATACCCACCTTTTTTCTTCAACATTGACAACCAACAAAACAACAAACAAACCTTTGAATTCGCAATCGTCCACCTTTGTCTTGATAGGATCACATGCAGATCATTTTTTTCACCATGCTTGTCATTGTTAGTACAAATGATATATTAATCATTTCTGACAACCTCTGGTCAACACCTTCCCTCTTTAGTCTCGCTCATCCTTCCCCACTTTTTAGCTCTATGGAATTATTTTCATTCACATCCAAGAGCATATCGTCTCCATCCTCATCTTATTTTTTCTTTTTATCCTTTTAAAGTATAGATCTTGGCATATCTCGTTAAGATATTAAGTGACATTTATCTACCTTTAAAAGGTTATTCTCATAATGTTTGTGCGTCAATCAATAAACGAATCACATTCTCGTTTATTAAAAGTCGGTCGAATCTTAGTTTTTAAACATAGGTATCGATTCTTTTTATTTTATCATTTATGATTTTAAAATAATGATTGCATGTGTCTAGTTTCTAATTCTCTTTCATAGTGTCATACTTTAGAATACTTACATCTATAAGTGCATGTCTAGTTCCCCGCTAATGTCTTGCTATATATATGTGCACTTGTCTACTAACTTTGTTTTGTAGCACACATCCATATCTTGATTCCTTGGTGCCCCAAACAAGGGGGAGCATACACCAAGGGGGAGCAATTGCAAGCGTTCTACTCATTTAAATTGCATCGAACTTCTCAAGCATCGATGGTAATTTATTCATGGATCCGTTATAGTCAATATACAAGAAATGTAATTATCATGGGGACGCAATGAGCAAGAGGGAACTAAGAGATATGTGGGTAAATATCATGGAGTTGGTTAAACCGTGATGATTAAAGACTTCACTGCGATGATGCAAGCTCACCTTTATAAGAAGATAGGATCGGGGATTGTCAAATACAATGAAGGGTTCATTCGTACTCCAAATACTTCACCTCCTCCACTTCAAAACCACCTTAACCTTATTTCTCATTTTGTCTTCTCATTCCTCCAACCAATATACTTGGATCACCTACCTTTTCCTCATTCCTTCAACCTATACACTCTAAGTACTTACCCTCTTGTCTTGCCTACTTCTCACCTCTCATGACCTTTTCTAAACTATCCAAGAAACACACAATCACCTTCACCTTTATTTTTCATATCTTCTCCTCAAACCTATATACTCGGAGCACCTATCTTCTTCTCATTCCTCCAACGTATATACCCGGAGCACATACCATCTTCTCATATCTTCTTCTCATATCCACATAATACCTTTTTGCTTCGACAAAAGGGGGAGAAGGGAGTGTAAACGAGTAACTTTTAAACTTTACTATGTGTTATAGTTTACATAGTTTGTCATCATCAAAAAGGGGGAGATTGTTAGTGCAAATATTACGATATTTAATCTATACGATCTCTTTATGTTTTGGTGATGACAAACATGTGACTTGTAATACGTAACGTAAAGTGCGCAAGTTACTCGTAATCACAAATTATCAATGCATACATGCATCAACATCTCTCGACGTCTCAAGTATGCATCAAGACGGACATTGGTTTACACCCGACGTAAATCACATAAGGTATGTACAAACAAGCATTAAACTTGTAGGATGATCAAAGAAATAAGTTTTTGTCTTAAACTTTACATTTTTATAAATGTAACAAAATAATTTTTTCAAAAATTAATTAGAAAAATTATTTTTTTAATTATAAAGAAATGTTTTATGTGGTAAATATTTCAAAATTCAAAATCTAGTTCTTTCCCCCCAAAACATGTCAAACTTTCAGCAGACAAGTTTGTCACCACAAAAAGACAAAAACAGGAGCGTCTGTCGGGGCGGTCCCTTAAATAGGCCGGCGACCCCCATAATTATCCGGCGGCCCCCTAATATATCTAGGACCGCCGTTTCATGACAGGCTGTTTTTCAGCTTCTATAAATAGTGGGTCACCTCCAACTATTTTGATAACCCTTTTCTACGATTTTCTTTCAGTTCTTTCTCTCTCTAGATCTCACTAAATCTCTCTAAATCTTTGATCATTCAACTTGGTTAATCTTGTTTAAATGTGATCAAATCTTCTATCCTTTCCTCCTCCCCTCAAGTGCAAGAGAAGAACTTCGGTCATCTTCAAGATCCGAAGTTATGTAGTCTAGTTAGTCCATTTGTAACATTTGTTACATATAGATCGAGTTCATGCCTTTCATTCTTGTGTAGTTGTGTAGATCCGGATAATGTATAAATCTGGAAGTGTTGATGGTGTGTCGGTTAGTATTTAGTCCTCAAAATACAAGTGTGGGTGGTAGATTGGTTCTAGCTAAGATTAGGACTCGACATCTAGCTTAGTGTCGGAAAATAATGTAAGCGACGCGGTTTATGTGTTTAGGCCATAAAACACAAGGTTTGTTATGTTGGGCCATAAAACATAACGGGTTTGGTTGTACCCGAAGAAAACTCACATCTAAGATTGAGTGTCAGAAAAATAATGTAAGCATTGGTATAAGGTTTTCTCCGCCGAAAGGGAGCTTGTTGATTAGTGAAGTAACTCTCGAGTTGGATACTCGGGGAGTGGAGTAGGGCGAAGAGGAGCTTCGTGACCGAACCACTATAAATCACCGTGTCCGGTTTGCATTTCCTTTTACCTTTCTCTTTACTTATGTCTTTATATTTATCGCTTTACTTTTACACTTGCATTGTGTGAATCGTTGTGAATGTTGTGTTAGACATGGTTGTGTAGCTCTTTGTATTAAACATTGTGAGTGTAGATATATTGGTAGAAGTTACTGTAAATCCATTATCAACACTTCTCATATTACGTCAAACTTGATTGGTGATTTGATACAAAAGATCTAGTCCGAAAACCTCTTCTGGTGGCGGTCCCATAAATCAGGCGGCCCCCTGATATACTTGGCGGCCCCCATATATATATGGGACCGCCGGTAGAAGAGTGATGTAATCTTTGATCTTAAAGTTTTTAAACGAAAACGTATTCACCCCCCCCCCCTCTACGGTTTCCATAATTGGTATCAGAGCCACGTCGCTTTAGTTTTCAAAACAAATGGTTTTTAAAATAGAGTACGATCCATGTAGCCAAATTAACCCATGAGGGGGGATGAAAATGGAAAAGTGTTTGGTTTGTTTGATTCGTACTAGTTTTGTTATTAAATATACTTTGTATACTAACTTGAGGAAAATTTTCTCAAAAGAACTTGGAAGTGCCAACTTATGTTTGTCTAAGTCGTAAGAGTAGAAATGATGTCTAAAACACGAAATTTATGTGCTGGAACAACTTTTTAAAGTCCTATGTTCTACAGTTAAGTCACCAAATGATTTTGAACAAAAAACGTGTTTTGGGGTCACTGGTGGCGGTCCCATAAATGTTAGGGTGGCCCCCAAATATATCTGGGGGCCGTCACCTTTATGGGGGCCGTCTGTCTGTTTCAGCAGAATTTGGCAAACTTCGAAGATAATTGAGTCTACTTTCATTTAAAAACACTTCCATGTCTTCATACTAAACTTAAATAAGCCATAAATGCAAAATACTACATAGTGGTCAAAACTTTAAGTTTCGTTTTAACGTAAAACTTGTATTTTACATTTTCCTTTGAGTTGGGCATTTCTAATTATTATATCTTTGAAAAATAGTGTATTTGTCCTTTTAAAATATTGATTTTAATTGATTTTTTGAAATGGGGAGGAATTATTTTATTTTCAAATCAAATCAAGCTAAGTATACATCGTTATATCTAATACACAAAACAACCGCGTAATAGGGATGGACCCGCGGAGTCGGGTGATTCTTGCGGAGGCAAAGTCAAACCCAAGCGAGGCCCAGCATAAGTTTATCCCGTCCTTTACCCCGTCATGTTGTTATTGATTATTTCTTTCAGATATTTCGTATTTTGGGAATTGTTGCGAGATTTTTGTTCCTTTATGTCGTTTCGATTTCAATTTGATATAAGTAAGTAGTTATTTGATGAAGCATCTTTTGTGTGTTAAGTTTGAGTGGTTTAAGATTTGCAATGTGGTATATGTGTTTATATGTGAATTATGATTGATATGGGTAATCTTAGAAGTAAGTACACGTGTGAAAGGAGGCACTTATAATTATGGTGGCCAACATAATTATAAAGGCATCACACACGTAGACTTGTGACCATGATTGCATTTATTTGTGTTTGAATGTAAGGTGGTAGTGTAATATGTTTTTTAATTGATATGTGTATTCATGATAAGGATGATGGTATGGGTAGAGAATTATTCTCTTACCCTAATTGGATGATATTTTAAGATGAGTTGTATAGATAGTAAGTATCTCTTCTATCTAGTATTTGCGGATACATAGTATTGCTATTATAGAGGTTGTTCGTTTGCTCGGTTGTTTGTTCGGATTTCCTAAGTCTAAGCTTAGCATCCCTTCATTGTACTTTGTTAGTAAGGATACCTGATTTTCCTATTCGACGTCACGATGTATATTGGTTGTTCGGAATCTGCTTTTTCAGATATAGCTGCGTTTCGTTAGTGTCACACCCCGCCAAGGCGGAAACGCGAGGCGTAAACAAGAATGGACATCATCACAACACATGGTGTCTCTATAGAGAATACTAAAATGAAAACTAAAGTAAAGCAAAGACACAAAGTGTCATAACAATACCCAAAACCTAATGGTGTCTTTATTAATGAGAAAGAGGTCTTGTCAATAAATGACATGCAAAACATAATCCAAACAATTCATGCAAACGCATTTATTCTAACAAAAAGCATAAAGAAACTCCAAGCATCCTACGGTCTCTTCTAGCCACTTTGCTCTATCTTAGCACCATTAAGCTTACCTGAAAATGATGCTTAAAATGTCAACATAAAGTTGAGCGAGAATCATAGGTTTACGACATACAACAATATCCAAAAATAAACTTTCAATTAGCTGCTGCAATTACCAAAACAATTCATGACACCAATTAACCACAATGGGACGGAACGTGCCCACGATCCACAATCATATCAACTACATATGTGCGCTACAAGGCATGATATTAGCTCACACAGTCTTACCACCGTCACACCTCGTTTTGCATATTGGGATCCACAATACCAAACATATCATACACTGGGTAGGCGTACCCATCCGATCCCATATCACAACACTGAGTAGGCGTACTCATCCGATCCAATACACATAACTACAGCAAGCTTAAAAACATTTTAACACGACAACAAGACAAGCATCATTCTCACCCCAAAATAACATGAGAAAAAGGGGCTATGAAACTCACCTTTGCTTAGCTTTCCAAAAGATTCCAACAAAAAGCTTCACAAACAACTAGCACAAATCTAAACAACAAAATAACTCGTGTTACACGCTACTAAGCCAAAAGCTTAATGCACATGTAACAATCATATGATGGATGTATAAGGTGTTCTATTAACCCCATGGGTCACCCCGACACCATACCCAACTTTAACCACTTCGTTAACAAGTTTCACTAGTTAGTCACAATTTGTTCAAAACTGCAGAATTTTAACGTGACTTAACGTACTCAAAACCTCTACTTACTGACCTTCATAATTCATACCAAAAATCACTTATGTTCATTTATGAGTATATTAACTACCTCATAATTCCCAAGAGCCATTTACATGCACAAGTACTCCTAAGAAAATCAAACTTCAAAACAGTCCCAATTTGGATCTGTTTGCACACTAAAATGTTTGGACCTAAAAACCATACTTAGACTCCAAATCAGAAGCTCTCCTTTGGGATATTTCTAATAGACACATAGAACTAATCATCGCTGTAGAAGGGAATAAGCAAAATTTATAATTTAAGTGGGGATTTATACCTCGTAATATTACCTACAACTGACCCCGTAGTTACTGCATGACTACTTTTCTTGCAACCAACGTTCGAATGACTTTTCACCTCAAAACCTTCGAGTGCTGATGTTTCTTAAAAACTAGACTCTCTGAGCTACATCATAGGCACTGGAAACTTGACAAAAGCTATTGCCATCATTGAGATATCAACCAAACAACACAGACCTAACTTTTGCCCCAATCTAAATCAAATTCTAACGCGATCTAAACCCTAACGAATACACCCATATGATTTCTAAATTAAACCAACAGTATAACAGTTTATTCATATCATTTAATCACAGATGTTATTGAAACCCTAATTATCCATATAATAATTATTACATGTTTTTAATTATAATTAACTTCAAAGGATAACAGAAAATCACAAACTTGAAAAAAAATATTTTTCCTCTTACTCCTTTGATAAATTCGGTCCTGGGATAAATTAAAAAACAAGGGGGAGAAGGGTTGGAATTTATAAGGTTTACAAAAAGGTTTAGAAAAGATATCTTTTACCAATTTTTATAGTAGTCAGATTTGTTTTCTGTTTTCTGCCTTTCCTTTTTGGCCGATTTCCCCTTTATATATATATTTTTATATTTATTTATTTATTTATTAATTACTTAATTATTTGCATTACCTTAAGTTTTTATAAAAATCTAAGCTTATTTGAGTATACCTTTTTGCGTAAACGCAATTTACTAGACTTTTAAAATAAATAACTTTTCATTTTTATTTTAACCTAACATTCCAAAAATAGAAATTCACATTTTATTCTTATTCTAACTACTAACACCTATTCATACCTAACATTACTAACACATAAATACGTATACGTAATAATACTTACATGATAAATCACTAAAACGCTTAAATCACAAAATCATTTCCTTGTCACAAAAAGTGAACGAAATGAATTTAACCAATCTCACCACCATTCCAATCTAATTGAGATGATCACACTCAATAGATTGACTACCAATTTATCATATAATCCACATAAACGCATATAATCACATAACCCATTCATTGCAACAGAGACATAAGTCAACACTAATAGTTTGACTAACCTGCTTAAGTCATGGTTGTCACAGTATCCTATCCTTTAGGAAATCTCATCCCGAGATTTAACCAAAAAGTTCAACTCTATCATTACCAAACAATAAATCGAGGATACTTATCTTTCAAGTAGTCCTCCCATACTCATGTGAACTCAAAGTTACACTTTGAATTCCAACTAACTTTCACAAGATATCTTACTGCTAACCACTTTGCCTGCCCACAAAAGGGTACGCATAGCAGCATAACCGCTCTAAACGAAAAGAAACATCCAACTACCTGAACCTTGCCCGTCATCGAGGAGACTCGTAAAAAACCTTAAGTTGCGTAACAACGTCATTTACAACCCGGTCTCGCAACTCATCAAACAAGAACTGTCTTGAACCCAAGTTATAAGTTGTTACAAAGCCCAACGTTTTTGAAAAATCGGCTCGACTTCGAGTTTATTCATAAAATAACTTTAACCAAAATCACACAAACACATCTAAGGGCATACTAAGGTCTACAAGAAACCTTACGTACCCAACTTTAACTAAAAACTCCCAATGATCCCTTGCTCAACGAACAAGTGTGGATACTCAGTTTACCTGAAGTCCTAAAGACCTCGCTTCGAGCCCAAATGGACCTTAACTACCACCATTCTGCTACATTTTAACCTCTTAACTTCACGGTCACTATTCTCAATAGGTTCCTCAACAAAACGAAGAGTTTTGTCAACCTTGATCTCATCCAATGGCACATGCAGACTAGCATCCGCCAGACATTGTTTTTAGGTTTGACACATGAAACGTGTCATGTACTCCACTCAATTCCTCAGGCAATCTCAACCGATAAGCTACAGGACCGACTCTTTCAAGAATCTCAAATGGCCCTACATACCTTGGTGCTAACTTACCCTTTTTCCCAAAGCGAATTACACCTTTCTAAGGTGACACTTTTTAGCATAACCCCGATCTCACTACTCAAACTCTAAAGTTTGCGTCTATTATCAGCATAGCTCTTTTGACGGTCTCTTGCCGCTTTAAGCTTTTCTTTTATCAATACTACCTTATCTGTCATATCTAGTACTAACTCAGGCCCGTCAAAATTACTCTCTCCAATCTCTGCCCATAGAACAGGCGACCTACATTTCATTCCATACAAAGCTTCAAACAGAGCACACCAAATGCTCGAATGATAACTACAACCAAAATCAATAATACATGCCCTCATTATATCTCCCCAAAGTCTGAATCATACGTTCACTTTGTCCATCCGCTTGAGGATGCTAAGCAGTACTTAAATCCAATCGTGTCTCTAACACTTTCTGTAGCGTCTGCCAAAACCACGAGGTAAATCATCCATCTCAATCTGAGTTAATCATCACTAGAATTTCATTCCTTGCTATTATATCATCAATATAAATCCTTGCCAACTTCACATCTTGAAATTTTCTTGTATAGCTAGAAAATGAGCTAACTTGGTTAGTTAATCGACCATCACCCAAATCACATCATACTCACTACTTTGACCTTGGAAATTTAGTAATAAAATTCATGTTGATTCTATCTCATTTTCACTCAAGTATCTCAGGCTGTTGTAGCAAGCCAAAAGTCTTTGACATTGCAGCTTTCACCTCTTAAATAAATCCAACAATTACTAACATAGGTAACTATATATTTTCTACATGTGGCTACCAATACATGTCTCCAAGGTTATAGTACATTTTATCTGCTCCCGGATGTACCAAGTACCTTGATGCATGAGCCTCATCCATTACTACTGTCCTCATCATTCCCTACTAACAGAACTCATATACAATCCATAAAGTATAAACTCTCGTCCTCCTTTTCTATATGTCAATCTAACCCATGAATCCTTTCTGCGCGTACGTTCTCTTACATGAACGCCTCACTTTGGGCTGCCAATATCATTCCTCTTACTCCATACTGAATGATCATACCCATCGCTCGAACACGTCTAGGTTTCTCTCGTTCCTTCCTACTTAACGCACCAGTCACCACATTTGCCTTACCTGGATGGTAGCGAATTTTATACTCATACTCACTATACAATTTAATCCATAAAGTACTAACCATCATCTGCCCTCTTTTCCATTTGTTGGTCCAGGTCACGCAACATTTCTGCTGGCGTGTTCTCTACCTTGGACGTCTCGCTTGAAGTAGCCAATATCTTGTCCTTAACACTTGACTGGATAGTCATGGACATTGCTCTTACTCGTCTTAGTTTCACTCTCCATTTCTTCTCAACGCATCAACCACTACATTCGATTAATCGAAGCGTCACACAAATCATTCCTCAAAGTCTAGAAAGCCTCTTCTCGTTCTGCGCCCTAATCATACTTCTGATTCCTCTAAGTTAGGGAAGTAAGGGGTTTAACAATCTTAGAAAAGTTTGCGATGAAACGTAGGTAAGTAACCTGTCAATCCTAAGAATAATCATATCTCGGATGGTGTCGTAGGTACTTCCTAATTCATCAATGCCTTACACTACTAACTAGCAACAACTATCTCCATCCTCAAGTAATTCCAACTCTAACTTAAATGAACTCCATGTCACCTCTTCTTAACAAACAAACTGGTAGCTCCCCACGGAAAATGACTAGGTCGTGTGAAACCTTCAGTCTGCAACTCTTGAAGTTTGTTCAGACAATTCTTACAATTTCCAAATGTTCTAGACTAAATAGAGACTTACGACTAGGCGTCGCTCAAAGTACCTAGTCCTACGCGAACTCAACTTTCATGCGGTGGTCAATCACAAGTCTTCCCAGAAACACTGTCAATAAAGTCTCGTACACGAAAATACCACTCAATTTCAGTTTCATCTACCTTTGCATTCATTTAGGTTTTCACGACTCCTTGAGTACGTTCACCATGAACCCGAAGTATCTTATCACCTTCCAACGGTATCCTAACCACCTTCTCATGACATACTATCCCAAACGTCCTCTTGGACAACCGGTCCATTCCCACAATCACATCAAAGCTTCCACGACTCAACGGTATCGATAAACTCCAAGGGTTACGAACAATCGAATAGGATAACAAACGAATAGCGAGTCAAAGGCTAGAATGCATATAGGAGATTCCACAAATGCAAGTAGACGTGGATCAAATAACATAAGAATCCTTTGAAAGAAATGATACGTATATGCACCGAGTGAAAACGCAACGAAAGAAAATCAACAAACGTACCACGACAAATAAACACATACAAAAATATCAATACGAAAATACCAGAAATTCTTATACCAATTATCGATTTTACTCAAAAGACCAAATTAAATAATATTTTTATAAAAATCAATTTAAATTAAGAAAGTCACTTTAAGTAAAAAAAATCATTTTAAATAATAATAAAATTGTCTTAAATGTAATATTTGAAAAATTCATTCTCGTTGTCATAAAAAAATCTAGAGATGGTTATCTAATGGTGTATCGTACCTTACCATTATGAATCACTTTAAACCAGCTTTTTATAATAAAATAAAATTTATTAAACCACTTTAAAAATTTCATATCCTATTTGTATAGACCATTTAAATATATTCTTTTTACAAAGATCATTTTAAACACAGTTTTTTCTCAAACACTAACACAATACTTCCAAATAGTTTTTATAATTAGACATCAATTATGAAATATGTTACTCAAACAAATGACACCATAATACCAACAGGGATCATAAAACACCGTACAGACTCTAACACAATTCTATTGTTTGAAAACGAAAGAAAATACCAGGAACCATATACTCAAAATAAAATCAAACGAACTCGTACCAAAAGAAACTCATAGCAAGACGTTTTTACGTACACAAAAGAAAATGTAAGAGTCTTATCCAAAATAACGATCACAGGGGGGGGGGGGGGAAAAACCTAAAAGCATCGATACTAACACGTCGCCAACGGGTTACGAAAACCAAGGGATATACAAAGAAGGGAGTAATGATCCACACTAATATGTTAGGAACATATAGTGCATAAAAGAAACCTTTGATACTCATACGAGTAATCAATGCAATGAAAGAACTAACGAAACGCGGATATATCCAAAAAAGCAGATTCCGAACAACCAATATACATTGAGACGTTAAATAGGAAAATTAGGTATCCTTACTAATAAAGTACGATGAAGGGATGCTAAACTTAGACTTAGGAAATCCGAACAAATAACCGAGCAAACGAACAACCTCTATAATAGCAATACTAGGTATTCGCAAATACTAGATAAAAGGAAAACTTACTATCTATACAACTCAACTTAACATATCCTTCAATTAGGGTAAGAGAATAATTTCTCTACTCATACCACCATCCTTCTCATGAATACACATATCTATAAATAATTTATCAACACTACCACCATACATCAAACACAATAAATGCAATCATGGTCTCAAGTCTTAACGTGTGTGGATGCCTTTATAAATATGTTGCCACCACAAATAAAAGTGCCTCTTTCAAACGTGTACTTACATCCAAGATCACCAATATTAATCATAATCACAATAAGCTCATATTCCACATTGCACATTTAAACCACACCAAATTAACACAAAGAGGGATGGCTTCATCAAATGACTACATTACTTTATATAAAATAACTCGAAGGACTTAAATGAACGAAAGTCTCGCAACGACTTTCAAAATACGAAATATCCGAAAGAAATAATCAATAACAACATGACGGGGTAAAGGACGGGATAAACTTATGCTGGGCCTCGCTTGGGTTTGACTTTACTCCGCAAATAATCACTGACTCGCGGGTCCCGCCCTATTACTCGCATCCGACAAACATCAACTACCTATCTCCTTCGGTTTCCACAAGAGGCTCCTTAAAAACGCTCAGTCTAGTTGGGGAAAACGGTACCCAACGAGACTTCTTACGGGTGAGGGAAAAACATAGCTAAAATACTAAGAAAGTAATACATATTATATCAAATAATGGTAGACAAAATAACTAAATGAAAACTTAGCAAAATATAAAATATATAAGCTATGCAAAAATAGAGGGGAAGCATAGCAGTTATAGCATTAAACACTTAAGCCCTAAATGCATCTACATGAAGGACTCCTAGGTTATAGTCTAGGCTCAACCACCTACTTCTCTATAACCAAAGGCTCTGATACCAATCTGTCACACCCCGCCAAGGCGGAAACGCGAGACGTAAACAAGAATGGATATCATCACAACACATGGTGTCTATATAGAGAATACTAAAATGAAAACTAAAGTAAAGCAAAGACACAAAGTGTCATAACAATACCCAAAACCTAATGGTGTCTTTATTAATAAGAAAGAGGTCTCGTCAATAAATGACATGCAAAACATAATCCAAACAATTCATGCAAACGCATTTATTCAAACAGAAAGCATAAAGAAACTTCAAGCATCCTACGGTCTCTTCTAGCCACTTCGCTCTATCTTAGCACCATTAAGCTCACCTGAAAATGATGCTTAAAACGTCAACATAAAGTTGAGCGAGAATCATAGGTTTACGACATACAACAATATCCAAAATAAACTTTCAATTAGCTGCTGTAATTACCAAAACAATTCATGACAACAATTAACAACAACGGGACGGAACGTGCCCACGATCCACAATCATATCAACTACATATGTGCGCTACATGGCCTCATATTAGCTCACGCAGCTACCACTGTCACACTCGTGTTTGTCATATGGGATCCACAATACCAAACATATCATACACTGGGTAGGCGTACCTATTTGATCCCATATCACAACACTGAGTAGGCGTACTCATCCGATCCAATACACATAACTACAGCAAGCATAAAAACATTTTAACACTACAACAAGACAAGCATCATTCTCACCCCAAAAATAACATAAGGAAAAAAGGGCTATGAAACTACCTTGCTTAGCTTTCCAAAAGATTCCAACAATAAGGCCTCACAACACAACTAGCAATCTATAAAACAAAATAACTCGTGTACACAGCTACTAAGCCAAAGCTTAATGACATGTAACAATCATAGATGGACTCTAGGTGTTCTATTAACCCACTGGTACACCGCGTCACCATACCCAACTTTAGACCACTTTGTTAACAAGGTTCATAGTTAGTCCACAATTTGTTCAAACTGCAGAATTTTTAACGTGACTTAACGTACTCAAAACCTCTACATAACTGTCCTCGGGCATAATCATACCAAAAATCACCTATGTTCATTTATGAGTATATTAACTACCTCATGATTCCCAAGAGCCATTTACATGCACAAGTATTCTTAAGAAAATCAAACTTCAAAACAGTACCAATTCGGATCTGTTTGCACACTAAAAAGTTTGGACCTAAAAACCATACTTAGACTCCAAATCAGAAGCTCTCCTTTGGGAGATTTCTAATAGACACATAGAACAAAACTCCTGTAGAAGGACTAAGCTAAATTAGAATTTTAAGTGGGGGTTTTATACCTCGTAATCTGACCTAAATCTGACCCGTATTTACTGCTTTGACAACTTTTCTTGTAACCAATGTTTGAATGACTTCCCGACCTCAAAAACCTTCGAGGCCGGATGTTCTGGAAACTAGACTCTCTGAGCTACATCATAGGTACCGGAAACGTGACAAAAACTATTACCAACATTGAGATATCAGCCAAACAACACAACCCTAAATTCTGCCCTAAACGAAATCAAATTCTAACGCGATATAAACCCTAACGAATACACCCATATGATCCTAATTAAACCCTAATCATTATAACATGTTTATTATATCATTAATTACAGATGTTATGAAACCCTAATTATCCATCATAATAATTATTACATGTTTTAATGATAATTAACTCAAAGGATTATAATTTATACCTTAAATCTTTGAATCTTGAACACAAAAATCACCAAACTTGAAAAAAATATTTTTCTTCTTCCTCCTTTGATAAAATTGGGCTGGGACAATTAAAAACAAGGGGGAGAAGGGTTTTTGGTATTTATAAGGTTTACAAAAAGGTTTAGGATAAATATCTTTTACCAATTTTAATTAGAGTAGGATTTGTTTTCCTTTTTTTCTTTCTTTTCCTTAAAACCGGCCGATTGGCCTTATTTATATATATTTTTTTATTTTTTTTATTTATCTATTAATTACTTAATTATTAACATTAGATTAAGTTTTTATAAAAACCTTAGCTTGTTTGCGCATACCTTTTTGCTTAAACGAAATTTAGACTTTTAAAAATAAATAACTTTTTTATTTTTATTAACCCTAACTTTCCAAAAATAGAAATTTCATTTCTTTCATATTCTAACTACTAGAACCTAATCTTATCCTAATATTACTAACACAAAAATACATATACGTAGTAATACTTACACAATTAATCACTAAAACGCTTAAACCACAAAATCATTTCCTTGTCACCAAAAGTGAACGAAATGAACTCCACAAAATCCAACACAAATCCAATCCTAATGAGACGATCATGCTCAATGGATTGATTACCAAATCTCACATATCCCACATAAACACATATAAACACATATTAGCACAAATAACACATAACCCATACATTGAAACAGATACATAAGTCAACACTAACGGTTTGACTAACCTGCTCAAGTTATGGTTGTCACAGTTAGTTCTTTCATTGCATTGATTACTCGTATGAGTATCAAAAGTTTATTTTAAGCACTAATTGTTCCTAACATATTAGTGTGGATCATTACTCCCTTCTTTGTATATCACTTGGTTTTCGTAACCCGTTGGCGACGTGTTAGTATCGATGCTTTTAGGTTTGCTCTGTTGATCGTTATTTTGGATAAGACCTTACGTTTTCTTTTGGGTACATAACGTCTTGCATGAGTTTTCTTGTACGAGTTCGTTTGATTTTACTTTGAGTATATGGTTTGTAGGATCGATATACCTTAGTATAATAAGCCTTTAGCCTGTAAAGGATGTTACTTCCTTGAATAAAACCAAGTCAGTAACAATGAAACACTGATGTAATACTATCAACTATGCAGAAACTAGTTAACAGTATCAAGAAGAACACACAATGATTTAACAAACGATTTGTATTATCACACCTTGAATCTGCCTAAGTTTGCAGATCCCTAATACAATACTTATCTCTAATACTTCTAACTAATGCTTTTTCTTGTTTATTTGTACTTGGTATGAAACTGTAGCTAATTTTTCGGGTCCACGGATGGCGCAACTGATTGTGCAAATATAAGCACGACCAGGATTTGAAAGGATCGAAGAGTTCTTTCCGTGATTGCGAGATTGCTAAGCCTTGATTAACCTAATGTCAAACATAAAATTGAAAACACAAACGTTTAAGTGAAGGTCGGGGGGTGTTCCCTGGACTCACCTCCATGATGTTGAGGACTAAGTAATGTGGCTTTTATTTAGAAGTATAATGAATAAGTAATGTAATGAGGGCCTTAGCCTTACCAGAAGCCTTGCCATATATTTATAGGTGTATAAATAAAGATGGAAACGAAGTTCTAGCACAAAGTACGGTGTTCGTGGGAAGGTGATCCCACTTTTAAGGGATGATTCCAGGAACTGTGTGCCACGTTCTCTATTTTGGCAAGAAAGCCTTTATAGAGAGGGAGATCATGGGTGATTGACTTGAACAAGTCTGACCTTTGCCTTAGTTTCATCGAAGGCCCTCCACCACCAGGTTAGAGAGGTCTTTTGCGTTGGCGGATTTCCCATACTGGTAACCATTCCCGAAAGAGATTTTTACGCAACTCAAAATTATTCAAAGATCCCATGGTACAATTGGGAAGAGGATCCTATTTGAGCTCGAAGGGGAGGCCTTCGAGCCGGAGAGGAGGGTACATCATCACCTAGAGACTCGATTCTAAAGAAAGGGTATGAGAAAGAGGACCCCCGACAAAACACACAAGTATGGATTAGGTACTTGTGTGGCTCTCTTGCGGAGATGTGTTCTTCAATGGAATGATAAGATAAGAAGATTAAGAACACAAGAGGTGTTAGACTTATAGGATTAGAGAAGAGAAAAGAGAGGAAAGAATGTTTGAAAGAGGTGAGGAATACAAAGGCCAAGGGTGGGTATTTATAGGCAAAAATCCCAAATGTTGAAAAAACATTTCGCGAGTGGCGCGATGCCCACGCGTCAACGTGTAGCCAGCGCGCCAGATTCCCGAAATGTTTTCTTTAGGATTTTCGCGTTTTAAATACCCGCACTTGTTAAACCTCCAATTGTACTTTACGCTATGACCTTTCAATCATTCTTATACTCAATGTCAACCAACTCAAATAGCCATTTGATAAAAACTTTTGTGAAGTATTTAAAAGCCTTTTGTTTATCTGATATTGTAAAGAGGGAAAAGAATTATCGGAAAGGGGTATTTTAGGTATTCCTAAAAGTTAGAGGTGGCAATCTTGACCCAAATATAAAAGAATGGGTTTAATTAGGTCATTTCTTTTAAATGTTTGGGTCATTTGGGTCTTTAAGTTAAATGAAATTTGGGTCCAATGGGCTTTGAAGCATACTTTTAAATTAAATGAATGGGTCAAATGGGTCATAGGAATGGGTCGAATGGGTCGGCATAGTTAAACTTTAACCTAATTAGTTATAACTTCTTAAAAAGTGAAATACCCTAATCATAACTTTTTTTTACGTTTATACGTTTTTTGAACGTCTTCGTCTGTTTTTTACGTTTTCGTCAAATTTCTTACGTTTTCGTCTTTTTTTTATGTTTTCGTCAGATTTCTTACGTATTCGTTTGTTTTTTAGGTTTTTGTCCGATTTCTTACGATTTCGTCTGTTTTTTACGTTTTCGTCCGATTTCTTACGTTTTCGTCTGTTTTTTAACTTAGATTGACGAGGTGGTTTGATCAAAGGTGAGGATGAAGAAGTGTGTTGAGTGTGTGTAATCAAGATTGTTGAGAAAGAAGGTGGAATAGTAGAATGTGTGGTGGAGATGTTTTGGGATGGAATAATGAGAGCCTTTGTTATAAATTTAAGGAACACTAAGAACAACAAGTTAATAAAGAGAGTACATTGTGTAAGGGAATGTAAGTTGGCATGTGGGTATTATTTGGGGAAGGTTTATGTGAAGAGTAATGTTTATGCTTAAGGAAGGTTTGAAGATGAAGAATGAAGATGATGAAGATAAGGATGAAATCAAAGGATTGATTTGGGTTTATAATCACATTGCCAATAAGAAAGGAAAGAGTGGGCATATGTGATTATGGGATAGGTTTAGAAAGAAGGAGTGTTTAGATTGTGTCAAGGATGAAATCATTTATTTGGTAAGAAGGGTGAACAAATGATTAGGAAGGATGTGTTATAGAATTGTGTAGAAGGAGTGTGGGAGTTTTTAAGGAAATTTGTACATGTGAGGAATACATGTGAGTTTGCAAAACATTTATTGGTAAGGAGATGGGAAAATTCAAAGCATGACTAATCTCCAAATACCATAAACTTATTTAGTTATTTATACTTTAATCCATGATAATCAACAATGGATTTGATCACTAATCATCTTGATGCAAACAAGCTAAGTGATTTGCATCTCAAGTAAAGCATATCCCATAACGCGATAGAATGCATTTACGTAAAGTGACCTTTGACTTAGTTTTACCAATAAGGAAGTAAAACCCGTTATGTGATTCGGAACCAAGTAAATCTTGATTAAGGTCAAATGAATACTTTCGTCTAATGGTATGTTGAAAATATGATCATGCTAGGTTTATAAAGAAGTTTCAATTTTGGCTAGAGGCGTTTGATAAAGTATTTGAGTTGGCGTTTTGTTGAAAAACGAGAGGATTCGTTTTTGCTCATCTCTAAGTCTATACCTCATTTATAGTGTTCCTAAATGCTCAAATATCATATACATACCTTTATTGAAGTTTCCACATGTGTCGGGTAAGAGGAAAGCCGACAAAAACAAATCCGTAAAAATGAAGTTCGCTTGTGGCGTGCTGCTCACGTGCGACCAGCACGCCAGACAGGCAAATCCAGTTTTACGTATTTTGGCTATCATTTGTGATTTTACATTTTAAGAACGTTTATTTGTCATCGTTAAAACATAAAAGGAGATCCTAGTCAATGTTGCACCAATAATCTCCCCCTTTTTGATGATGACAACTAAATTTTCAGAAATCAACTAAAATTACAAACCTAGCAAAGATGAAGACTCTGTTGATGAAGTTCTTGTCTTGATCTTGGTCTTATAATTTGATGAAGCTTGAAGTCTTCACCTTATGCGCCTTACATAGCTTATCTACTTTCATGTGTGCTATTGCTCTTTGCTTTCGTAAATTGCTAGTTATACTAGCTTTCTCCCTTGATTAATAAGCATCCTTTACTTTCCTTGTCCCCGATCAATAAACATCCTTTGTTTTGCTTTCCTTCTCCGATCTTGAGGAGGAGGTTAAAGATCACTTGATAACAATTCGTTTCTAGATGAATACGTTTGTTCTTCTCTTGCACTTGATTAGAAGAAAGGAAGAAGAAGGATTTAATCACTTGAAACAAAATAATAGATATGTTAGTGTCTTCAAGAATGTGTTTTAGAATGAAAGAAAGAAGAGAGAAAAGTAGATCTGAGAAAATTCGTGGCAAGAGGTTATGTTTTTCAGATGGGGTGGCCCAATATTTATAGAAGACAAAAATATACGTTACTTATGCAGGCGATCCCGACGGTCCATATATGTTAGGGGGCCGCCAGGCCTATAAGGGGGCCGCCCGTAAAGTACGCTCCTCTTTTTGTCTTTTAGTGGGGAAGAATTTATCTATTTTGGAACCTTCCATTTTGGAGGGAAAAATCTGATTCCAAATTTATTGTTTTAATAAAATATTTCTTTTATGAATAAATATTTTGTGTATATATTTTTGTAAATACACTTTTGTAAAAATGTAAGGTTTAAGAAAGATATTTTTTTGATTACTAATTATGTTTAATGATTTGTTTATCTATACCTTAAGTGATTAATCTTATAAATAGAATTTTACGATTAGTAATTTATAAACGTTTAATTTTATCGTAAAAGTTTTTACATTTTGTTATTATCAAAAAAACATCGACGTAAGGTCGCAAAAAATGTAATAAATGTTTTTTAGACATTATTTGTATGAATAATATCCCTCCCTTTTTTATGATGACAAAATATTTAAGAACTCCTTAGTATAAAATTAGAAAGTTTATAAATTACTAATGAGTTTAATACCATTTCTCTCCCTTTTTGTCGAATCCAAAAAGGTTGATCGTCGAATTATAGCAGAGACAAAGAAATCGACGATTGAAGACCCCCCTTGATGTAAGCTCCCTCTTGTTCGGGGCACCAAGGGATCGATCTTACGATAATTTGTTCTGACTACAAAAATTTTTAGAGAAGTACAAGTGCAAACCAAAATTAGCCGTCAAATTATCTCAAGAGTGTTAATCAATACTTTTGGTTGACTCATAATACAGTGCATTTCAAATTCCTGAAAGATCCATACATAATCATATAGGACAATACTATGCGACTACACATAAGATATGACATAAAAATATTAATAGCATAGTGGTGATATTGAATCTATTAAATACATATAATCCTAGAAGAAAATTCAGATTCATAGTCTATGACTTTTAAACTAAAATGTCTTCTTAGGTCATCCATTATTAGGCATTTGAAAAGGTCTATGATTGAGGTGGACAAAAGGGTTGTGAAGGCTAGTGGTTCAGAAGGATACTCAGATGATGCGAACATCAATGTTCATTCATCTCGATGGCTTCAAAGAGGTTACGGGTTATGGAAGCAACAAATACAATGATTGATTCCTGATAGTTGTAGTAGAACTGGATGTGTCCCATGATAGGAGGGTGAGGTGGTGGTGGTTGATGGTGAAGACTGGACTTGACGAGATTTTTATGAGTGTATTTGGTGATAGTGATAGGAGTGGATATCTATAATGAAGATATGCTTTAGAGAGGTTAAGGATTAGATGGCCTAGGAGGAACATCTATTATGTTTTGAAGAAAAGGATTTTGAGGTTGAGGAGATGGTTAAGGTTCATTTGTAGGATGGGTGGTGCATATCTTGTAGCTGTGATTGAAAGGAAGATGAGTGTTTTTATGACTTTAGGTGGTTTCTTGCTTGATGGTGGTTTGGATGGTGCATTTGGAGGAGTTGGAGAAGAAGAGGTTGTTGTGTGAGATGGTTTAGAGAGGTTTTCATTATCACTAGTTTAGTCAACAAATAGTTGCTTTGGTGGTATGATTGTTAGTTTGATTTTCTTGAACCCATGGGAAGAAGATGCTTGTGTATCCATGGAAGTTTGAGGTGTGAGTGGTGAAGGGTAGAGATGAGTTGCTATGTTTATATGGAGTGATGGATTAAAGAGTAAGGCATGGGGTTTGAAGTTTTAGATTCCAAAAAGTGTTTGTCAAAATGCAGAAATTATAGTTGAGCCTAGATGGGATAGTGGTCAACTGCACAGAAATTCAGGAGGTCACAGTGGAAGAATCTGTGACCTCTGATGGCGGTCCCTTAAATACCCGACTGTCCCATATATATTAGGGGGCCGCCCAGTATTTTAGGGGGCCGTTTTCTAGAGACAGGAAACTTTTTCCAGAATTTCCTGATATGTTGTATTAAAAAAATCTAAATTTCCATTTTTTAGTCAATCCTATTTCATCATGTATCATCTAATACTTATTATCTAATCTTTACAATATCAAATATCGTGAGTTCTATGATGGGAAGCGATGTGTGGCAAAATTTTATAAAGATAAGCATGCATATAGGATGTTTATTACAATAATGAAGTTTCTTATTGAATCAAGTTATGTTATGAACCACATAGCCATGAGAGGCTAAATCTCTTATGACTACTCGGTGAAGTTATGATAATGAATAAGTGTTTGGTATGATTGTGATCTCTTTAATCTCAAGCTTTAGTTGCACCCTTATTATATCCTATCTTATCGGTTTTGCTTATCAACTTAGATTATATAATAATATCGGTATAGGTCGAAAGACCCATTATGATCTATATGGTTTTAAAGATTTGTTGTAACAACCCGAGTTTCAAGTCAACGTCTATCCTTAGCTAAGACAGATATTTTTAATTACGTAAATAATTATAGTCGTTATGCTATACGTGGTTTGATTAGAATTTCCATTTATTGGTGACCAAAAACTCGACCAAAGTCCTTAAAGTCCTTCTATTTTTAGTATAAAGTTATTTATTTCGTTATTATAGCCGACCAAAAACTCGAGTCACGCCACTTTCGTAAATATTTTTATTCCGTCCCACTAATTTACTTTAAAACATTTAATAAAACGTTAAATCATGTAAAACATGACCTTTAATCACGATTTTTACAAAAACATGGGGAAAAGCCATAAAATACAAAAATAAAATAATCACGCTCTCAGAGCGACAATATAAATTTTTCTAACTTTCTCGGACGCTAAAAACGAATTGAAACTCAATTACGGCTTGTAATTTCCTAATAAATGGAAATTTTCACCAAACCTTATATAGCATAAATGACTAAAATCAATTATGTAGTAAAATAATTATCATAGCTCGGGATAAACGTTGACCTAAAACTCAGGTTGTTACACAATGGAACATCTAGGTCAAGAAGTACTGAAACTACTGACGGATTGTCAGATATACAAGCACAACTCAATAATCTTGGAAGAGAAATCTAGAAAGTGAATAAAAAAAGTCTATGCTGCTCAAGTTGGTGCGAACGATGCAAAGGACCCCATTACACCAAAGATTTCCCACTCAAAGAAGAAGAGAAAACCCTCAAAGAAGCTTACTACACGCAATTTGGTAGACCTTTTCAAGGAGGGGGATATAGAGCAGCAACTCTGGGATTCTATCAAAGGAACAATGTGAATCCTTCGTACCAAGAACGAAGGCAATCTATGGAAGATGCTCTGAGAAAGTTTATGAGTGAATCAACAAAGATACATGAAGAAAACTCCAATTTGATTAAAGAAATCCGAGCTTCAACGGATGCTGCCATTCGAAACCAAGGAGCATCGATTAAAACTCTGGAGATTCAAATCAGGAAAATGAGCAAGGTACTACATGAAAGAGGATTTGGAAGTCTACCTAGCTCTACTAAAGAAAACCCGAGAGATCAAGTCAAGTCAATCTCGACTACTGTTGAAGCTGATTCATACCCGATACGTCGTATTAGATCCTCTCAATACACAGTATCCACTGGACAGAACCGTACACTAATGTATGAGACAAAACAATTGACGATTCCGTTTCCAAGTCGTTTGAATGATTACTACTATGAAGAAAACAAGGGATCATATGGACCATAATTCTTGGAAGCTTACTCTAAAGCTTCACATATCAATAATTCCATACCCAAAAAGGAGAAAGACCCACGGAGTTTCATTTTACCTTGCTTTATTAATAATGTATGCTTTGATAATGCCCTTGTTAACTTAGGAGCTAGCATTAGTGTTATGCCTCTCTCAACCTACCTTAACTTAGGATTAGGCGGATTAGCTCACACTAAGTTGACAGTTGAATTAACAGACAGGACTGTGAAATATCCTAAAGGAATTGTTGAAAATATGCTAGTCAGAATTGGTAAATTTGTTTTCTCGATAAAGTTTATAATTTTAGATATGCCCGAGGATATCAAAGTGCCTTTGATCCTCAGAAGACCATTTTTGACTACCGCTCATGCTAAGATTGATGTTTTCAAAAGAAAGATTACTTTGAGGGTTGGGGAAGAAAGGATTATTTTCAAAAGCATTAAACCTGCTAGCAGTTTAATTAAGAGGGTCTACATGCTAAGTTTGAGAGAAAGAATGGAACTTGATTTAGAAGCTAGGCTAATGGGAGAGACTTTGGTGTTAAATAGATTATTAGACCCTTTGGATGGAGATTACATTAAATTAAATGATCTAAATGAATCATTAGAGCTTAGGAGAGATTAAGGTAATGATTTGATGCCCACCATTGAGGAAGGTGAGGTAATTAAGGAATTTAGAACTAGGAATGAGGATCTTGATAATGGGATTGATGATTACCCTAGTTATTGCCAACATCATAAGAAGATCCATATAGATTGTGCCCACAACTTAAAATTTTCATGCATGATAGGATTTGAATTTACACACGTCAATTTCTTCCCATTACTGTATGTCAATGTGATGTCCAAAAAGTTTCATAACTCTATAATGAAAGATAAAATGGTGTACAAAGGGAATAATGTTGTAGGAGCCTTAATGAATGTGCCTATTTTTGTTGGAACCTTTTCTGTTGTGATAGATTTGCATTTTTAGAAGATATGGATGCTTATTGCGATGAAGGAATGGGTGATGTTATTGTTGGCAAACCGTTTCTAAAGGAAATTGGAATTAAAGAAAGGCGTTTTGAAGGAATGATTACCATTTACAATGGTAAGGATGAAGTAACTTACCAAATGGTGCGATCACATCTGAGGTTTAAACAACACACTAATGAGCAATGCAACAAAATCCCACCATTATTAAAGGTAAGTAAAGAGGATAAGATGAATGGAATCTCGCATGCATACCAAAAGTTAAAAGGGTTCTACAAAGGAGTCTTGAACTTAAGACCCGATTACATCCGAGATGAGAAAATCGAAGAATGACTCATATGCGGGCACATTAGCGTGCATGAGATGGAATAGTGAAGAGAAGCTGAAGAAAAGTCTAACTTAAAGACTTCGCTGTAAACAAAATTGCTTCCCGGGAGACAACCCGGAATGTTATTTAATTTTATCAAGTATGTCTTCCCAGACATCAATACGGCGTATCCGCTCCATACCATATGGCGTATTGATTGTCTGGACGTTATCAGTCTTTACTTTTTATGCACTTTAAAAATATTATTGTCAGTTCTGGCAATACGGCATATTCATGCACATGATACGGCGTATTCACCAGACTAACTCGTATTTAGTTTGTTTAGTTTAGTTTAAATTAACCGTAGATACCAAGATAGGAATGCACGTTTTTCCTATATTTTACACAGGACCTCATGAAAGTTATATCGACGAATATTGGTGAATAATTTACAAATCTAGAGATCTTGAAGTGTTGGAGTCTTGAAACTTCAAGACGGCTGTTCAACACACAATCTTGCTCAATAAACCTACATGGAGAATCTACCAAGCAAATATCAGGGGAGTTTCTCATTCTAACTCTTTTTAATTTACGTATTTAATGTTTTATATATACAACGAGGACGTTTTATATATACAACGAGGACGTTATGTAATTCAAGTGGGGGGATGAAATTAGAATTTATACGTGTCCTATTTTTCACACTAAAATGCTTAAATTATGCTCAAATTTAAAAAAAATAATTCAAGCATACTTCTGTGAAATTACTTGACACATAACACGCACACAATAACCCTTATTAGATATTGTGAGAATTTAACCTTATCCGTTTCTAAATGTTTACCCAAATTCCACAAAAATATGAGTGTGTCGGTGATGTAGTAGACTTTAGAACTTGTCTTGGTATATCACTCGAGACCGCAATAATGAGTACTATAGATTTAGATGGAGTAACTTGTTTAAATTGGTAAAATTTTAGGATTACACCCAAAAAGCCTTTATATGTCGCTTATTAACTAACTACATCGGTTAGTTAAACCCCGTATAAACCCTTCATTTACTCTCACTTTAAGAGTAAGATACCCCTAGAACAACCCGTAGAGTCAATCCTTTAAGAAATACACCAATTATTTGTTTCGTTACACCTTTACGCCTTAGCCTATCCTGTTAGATTAAGTTTATATTACAGTTGCTAGTTGCTTAAAGTGTAAAGTTTGTATTTTTCGAGTCTTGTGTCATAATTTTCTATTTTTTGTATGGTTGGAAGAATTTGCACATCGCAAATGGGAATGTATATTATAGTCAAAACTCATGTATTTTTACTACCATCGAAATTAATGGTACGTCCGAAGAATGAAGGATTACCAAAAGAATTATTTGGAATTATTATAATCATGACGATGGTGAAGCCACTCCGAGTTTCGTATATAGTTAGATAGAAAAAAAAATTGAAAAAATTGGAAAAATCGCAACAAAAAAAGAGAAGGAAAGTTTGAAGATAATCGTTTCGCAACTGCCGAAGGAATTACACGAAGGATCAATTATTCGTTGATACAAATCAATGATGTAGAGTATTGTATAAAGTGGAAGATATCGCCACTTGCCTTATAGAGTATGTAAAGTATGGGATGATTGGGAAGTTGACCGTTACGGGAATGCTAACTTAGGTTGTTGTTTTTGATCTATGATCAAGACGTTGTAAATAGTTGTGTCTTTATCATGGTAACGGTCGGAAAAAGTGTCTAGCAACTTTTATTTTAGATTTAATCTATTTGTTTCGTAATTTTTATTTAACAGCAATTTACTTCTCTTTCCTAATGACTAGCCGCTGGTTTTACGCGAATGAGGATGTGTACGATCGTACATGTCTATTTCGTCATTACGGTCATGTATGCATGTCTCATCTGCCTCGTTGGTTTACGACTTTTGGTGAAAGTTAGAAGGTCCCTACCCTATATCATTCTTCATCCTAACCGTTGGTTAAATTCAAAATAGGATGTGATCGAACACACATGTCTATTCCGTCGTTACGGCCATGTATGTGTGCTTCAACTGCCTTGTTGGAGTGGAACTTCTGGTGAAAGATTGTAGAATGATCAACCATAAGCCTTATCATAAAAACCCATTTTACCTTTATAAACTTGTTACTCCTTAGCTTTAGCGGTGGAGATGTGTATCCTTGTCAAGCTTATGATAGAATACTTGTCACGACCGAGCAATTGAGCGAATTAGTTACATGTTACCACATAGATTAGTTGAGTGATTTGAGTGTTTTCATCTTCTTATTTCATGAGGTGTTTGGTTGTGTGCTTGTAATAGATCAAATAAATGCTTTAACGGAAAATATTCTTAGGGATACATTTTTTATAAACTTCTAAAGGCTACTTGAGGACAAGTAGGATTCAAGTAGAGGGATATTTTATGACATCAAATAACGTCTATTTTATAGCATTATTTATCCCATGTAATTAACCCATTTTTTATAATTATTGCAAAGAATTGTTACTTAATCGTTTGTATTTGAGAATTTTAATAATTACGGAGTACTTGGTGAATATTAGCAAAAGGCGCGCATTTTGGAGCTTAAACGAAGATATTTTGAAAATTACTATTCTGACAACCAATACGCCGTATCCATCAAGGAAGATACGGCGTATCTGTGCATGCACTCACTAAATACCATGAAGGAAACATGATCAATACGCCGTATCTAGAGAAGACCAATACGCCGTATTGAAGATATAGAAGGTGAATATTCTAGAAGATATCAAACGTGGTCCCTACTCCAAGAAACTCTCGATACGCCGTATCGAACCCATTCGATACACCGTATCGCACCGACTTCAGACCCTATAAATAGAAAACTCAAAAATGAGTTTTAAGGGTTCTAAATCATATTCTCGATACCTAAACAAAAGTCAATTTTCAGAGGAGAAAAAGAGCATAAGAGGTCTTGTAACGCATTCCAATCCATAGGAGACAACGTGTAATTTCTTATACTTTTGTAATCGTTCAGTTTTTTGTATCATTAGTTAACTCGATTAGTTTACCTTGGCTAGACCATTACTCTTGTATTAATTATGATGTTTAAAGCTAATACCTTTGGGTATTAGCCATGATTATGAAGATCTGAATGTTTAGTTTTGTTTATATCTCGAGTGCTTAATTTATCATTGTATGCTTGTTTATGTTTATCAATTTATACTTGTTTATGTGCTTTAATATGCGACCTGTCATTCAATTGGATCTAGTGATACGGACCAAGTAATCTAGATGTCGGGATAGCTCTCTATATAGTAATTTATATATCTAGACCAATAGGATCACAATTAACGACCTATCTTTGCCTTTAGATTGTGAGCTTAGTTGGACCGATAGGTGACCCTTGGGATCATCGAGTACGTTCTAATTAATTGGTAAAGACTTGGTTAGTAGACTACTAGTGTATAAATCGCTGTTAAGCAGTATGTGGGTAAAGTCTCTATGAGCTAGGGTTTAACAAGATCACCATTGCTTTAATCCCCAAGATAGATTATAATTAGCAAATACGGATGCTTTATGCGGATGCTTTAATTGTGACAAAATTAATGTGTCTAGATCTTAGGAAGAAGTCCCGCCTAAGTCTTAAGAATGATATGCCACCTCGAGATAGGTAATCATTGCACTGAATAAACAAACTAACTTCTAATCGGATGGCTAATATAGTTTTCTATCATAAGGCTTGACCACTCTTTTATCTTCTGTTAATTTACTTGTGTGGGTTAAAGTGTCTTGAATTGATTATAGTCACCACCAAACCCGTGCCAATCTCTCAGGCTGAAAACCCCCTTTTACCTGTTAGAATTAGAGTTAGAAATAACATAAGATTAGCATAGGTTTGACTTAGATTAGAATTAACTTAGATTAGATAACCAAAATATTAATAAATTGAGAGATTTAACCTCGCTTCAAGTGTTCGACACACTACTTACTACGAAACTACAACCGACCGGGTACACTGCCCGTTAAAGTGTTGTTTTTGGTTAAGTCGGAAAAATATAAATTTAAAACTTGAACTTTCATAAATAAACACCACACAACGACACATCACTCTTGCAAAGAACGATTTTTTAAAGTCAAAGTTGGTTACTAAAAATGATGTATCAAAGGATTTTTCAAAACCAGTCACTGCACAGATTTTGCCTCAGAATGTGAAGTCAATCTTAAAGAACACAAATGTGATTGCACCCAGAATGTATAAAGTTCACACAAGGCCTAATCAAACTGGAATAACACAGTTTCCTCAAGACATTAGGAAAACTAACAAACATGTGTCTTTCTCTACAAGAGTAATTCTAACTACTAGTGTTAGCAGACCACAGCTTAAGAGCAATCAATTGGAAGATAGAGTCATGCATAACAATAGTCAAGGGAAGAAGCAACAAGTAGACGACCACCGTAGGAATTTTAATTTTTCTAATAATAAAATATTTGTAACTGTGTGTAATGACAATTTGAATGCTAAGACCTCAAATGTAAACTTTGTCTTTGTTACTTGTGGAAAATGTATGTTGAATGACAATCATGATATGTGTATTCTTAATTATATTAATGGCGTGAATTCCAAGAATAAGCAGCCAATTGTTGTGCCTATTAGTACTAGAAAACCCAAGAGAACTGTGAACCAATCTGTTGCAACATCTCTTAAGAAAATAGTTGTTGCAGAATCCACTAATAAGAAACCTCGAAACAAAATTAGGAAGCAATATGGGCATGTTAGTAAGACATGCAGATGGTGGTACTCTAAGATCACACCACCAGGATATAAATGGAAACCTAAGAATAGTACAGTGAATGTTAAACCAAATGTTAGTATGCCTTTAGAAAAAAATCTAGAAATGCTAATATCTTGGAATCCAACAATACTAGGGAATCCACTTTGTCCAATACTCCATTATCTTCTAATTCTTTTGCAGCTCGTAGAGATAATTCTATTCATCGTCGACTCTGGGTGCTCAAAGCACATGACAGGAAATCTCAAGCTTCTAACTAATTTTGTGAAGAAATTTTTGGGTACGGTGAAGTTTTGAAATGATCAAATTGCGCTGATTCTTAGTTATGGAGATCTGGTTTAAGGAAATATCACTATCAAAAGGGTTTATTATGTTGAAGGGCTGAATCACAATTTATTCTCCATTGGTCAATTCTGTGATGCAGATTTGGAAGTTGTTTTTCGAAAGTCTACATGTTACATCTATGATTTGAAGGGAAATGATCTTCTCACAGGTTCTCGTGGCACAGATCTTTATTCCATGACTCTTCAGAACACGTCTACTCCCAATCCAATTTGCTTAATGGTAAAGCTTCATTGTCACAAGCATGGTTATGGCATCGTCGTCGTTTACATCTAAACTTTGATACCATCAACTTGCTTTCAAATTATGATATTGTGATTGGCCTTCCAAAATTGAAATTAGTCAAAGATCATCTTTGTTTTTCTTGTGAGATGAGGAAAGCAAAACGTAAGTCTTTCAAGACAAAACTACCCCAAGTTCAAAGAGATGGTTAAAAATTCTACACATGGACTTGTGTAGTCCCATAAGGGTAGAAAGCTTTAATGGTAAGAAATATGTGTTGGTAATTATTGATGACTATTCAAGATATACCTGGACTCACTTCTTGAGATCCAAAGACGAAACACCAGAAGTTCTCATCGATTTCCTCAAACTTGTTTAAAGAGGACTTCATGCTCAAGTTAGAACAGTTCGAACTAACAAAGGCACCAAATTTTTGAATAAAACTCTTCATGCATTCTTTGCTCAAGAAGGGATTGAACACCAAATGTCAACTGCTCGAACACCTGAACAAAACAACGTTGTCGAAAGACGGAACCATACTCTTGTTGAGGCTGCTCGAACAATGCTAAGCACCGCTAAAGTTCCTTTGTTCTTTTGGGCTGAAGCAATTGCCACAACATGTTTTACTCAAAACCGTTCACTCGTAATTCCTCGACATGAGAAAACACCTTATCACATCATCAATGGCCGAAAACCGTATGTAAAATTCTTTCACATTTTTTGCTCTTTATGTTATATCATTAGAGATGGTGAGAATCTTGACAAGATGAAAGAAAAGGGTGATGCATGTATTTTTGTAGGGTATTCTAATCAGTCAAGAGCTTATAGGGTATATAACAAAAGAACAAGAGTGATAGTCAAAACCATTCATGTTAACTTTGACAAATCGCCTTAAATGGCATCAGATCATGTTAGTTTTGACCCCGCACCAAAATGTCTGACAACGGCACTTAAACAAGACAGTTTAAGTCCTGGTCCCCAAAGTCAAGAAAATGTTCCTTATGCAGCTAAGACAGTAACAATGTCAAATGAGCTGGATTTGCTATTTAGTCTGATGTTTGATGAATTACTCAATGGAACTACTTTAGTTGTGTCAAAGTCTTCCGTTGTATATGCTGTTGATGCACCTAATCAACGTCAACAACAAAACATAACTCCATCTACTTCAACAACCGTTGATGTAGATACAAGCAAGAATCATAAGTTTACGACATACAACAAATATCAAAAATAGCTGCTCAATTACCAAAACAATTCATGCTATAAAATAACCACAACGGGATAAAACGTGCCCACGATCCACAATCATACCAAATTCATATGTGCGCTACATGTCCTCATATTAGCTCACGCAGTCTTATCACCGCCAAACCTCATTTTGCATATTGGGATCCATAATACCAAACATATCATATCATAACGCAACGGGACAGAACGTGCCCACGATCCAATACACATAACCACAGCAAGCTTAAAAACATTTTAACACGACAACAAGCATCATTCTCACCCAAAATAACATGAGAAAAAGGGGGCTATGAAACTCACCTTTGTTTAGCTTTCCAAAAGATTCCAACAATAAGCTTCACAACAACTAGCATTAAATCAAAACAACAAACTAATCGTGTTACACGCTACTAAGCCAAAAGGCTTAATGCCACATGTAAACAATCATATGATGGATGTCTAAGGTGTTCTTTTAACCCCATGGGTCCCCCGACACCATTACCCAACTTTAACCATTTCGTTACTGTTTCACTAGTTAGTTACAATTTGTTCAAAACTGCAGAATTTTAACGTGACTTAACGTACTCAAAACCTATACTTACTGACCTCCATAATTCATACCAAAAATCACCTATGTTAATTTATGAGTATATTAACTACCTAATGATTCCCAAGAGCCATTTACATGCACAAGTACTCTAGAAATCAAAGTTCAAACGACAGTCAATTCGGATCTGTTTGCACACTAAAAAGTTTGGACCTAAAAACCAAACTTAGACTCCAAATCAGAAGCTCTCCTTTAGTGGATTTCTAATAGAAACATAGAACTAAATACTGTTAGGAAGGGCTCAGTCTAAATTAGAATTTTAAGTGGGGGGTTTTATACCTCGTAATCTGACCTAAATCTGACCCGTATTCACTGCTTTGACAACTTTTCTTGAAACAACGTTTGACTGACTTCCCGACCTCAAAAACCTTCGAGGCTGGATGTTCTAGAAACTAGACTCTCTGAGCTACATCATAGGCACCGGAAACTTGACAAAAGCTATTACCATCATTGAGATATTAGCCAAACAACACAGCCCTAAATTCTGCCCTAATTTAAATCATGTTTTAACGCGATCTAAACCCTAATGAATACACCCATATGATCTTAATTAAACCCTAATCATTATAACATGTTTATTATATCATTAATTACAGATGTTATGAAACCCTAATCATCCATCATAATAATTATTACATGTTTTTAATGATAATTAACTCAAAGGATTATAATTTATACCTTAAATCTTCGAATCTTGAACACAAAAATCACCAAACTTAAAAAAAATATTTTTCTTCTTCCTCCTTTGATAAAATTCGGCTGGGACAATTAAAAACAAGATGCGAGAGGGTTTTTTTGGTATATTTATAAGGTTTACACCAATGGTTTATGTTATATATCTTTTACCAATTTTAATAGAGTAAGATTTTTTTTCCTTTTTTTTATTTTTCTAAAAATGGGCCGATTGGCCTTATTTATATATATATTTTTTTTTTTACTCTATTAATTACTTATTTATTAACGATTACCTTAAGTTTTTATAAAAACTTTAGCTTGCTTGCGCATACCTTTTTGCTTAAACGCAATTTACTAGACTTTTAAAAATAAATAACTTTTATTTTTATTAACCCTATTTCCAAAATTGAAATTTCATTTCTTTCATATTCTAACTACTAGAACCTAATCTTATCCTAATATTACTAACACTAAAATTACATATACGTCTAATTACTTACACTATAACGCGAAGAAAAAAACGCTTCAATCACCAAAATTATTTCCTTGTCACTAAAGTAATGAAATGAACTCGACAAAATCAACACAAATCCAATCCCCAATGAGACGCTCACGCTCAATGGGATGATTATCAAATCTCCCATATCCCACACAAACACACATAAACACATATAAACACATATAACACATAACCCATTCATTTACAATAGATACATAAGTCAACACTAATAGTTTGACTAACCTGCTCAAGTCATGGTTGTCACAAAGAGGGTGGTGTAGGAGTTTGAGAATCGATGAGTGTGGAGATGGTGTGGAGTTGATTAATAATTCGATCTCTTTGTGGGTAGTCCATAGGTGGTGAGATAGAGTGAGGAGTGTTTCTTAGAGGTGGTGGTGGTGAGTCATTATGACAAGTAGGTGATGATTTTGGAAGAAGGTGGTTACGCTTCCATACTTGACGAACCGACATTCTTGGTTTTCTAGAAAAGTTTGGGTGATGATTTGAGCAAGATATTTGGGTAGAAGAAGAAGAAAATATAAAGAAGATGGTGATGATGAAGAAGATTGATGATTTAAATAATGAGAAAGATGAAAGAAATGCAAGCATGGTGTGGGCGATGAAGTTTAAATGAAATTATGTGTTCAAAGAGGGAAATTCCAGCAATAGTCTAGGACTAGGTTGGTCAAAGATACAGAATAAGAGAAAAATCAAAATTTCTGTTCCCTCATGTTGGCGGTCCCATATCGTGGGGCGGTCCCTGATTGATAAGGGGGCCCCCGATTAATAATGGGGCCATTTTTTGAGAGAACTTAACTTGTCCCAATTTTCTCCCTCAGAAATTATCATATCTTATTATAGAAAAAATCAAGTAAATCTAAATTAACAATGCATCAATCATTAATCTAAGCATCGTTATTTCAATAGTCTTATAGAAATTCATAGGGAGCATGCAATATTAACACCCCCCAAATTGTTCACAAGTAAAGCCTTAATAGGATGATAAGAATTTAAAAGTCATCCTAATCAATCGGAAGTCATCATTTATTATTCTTGTTCCTAACATATTAAAAGCCATACTGTTTGATAAGAGAGATACATTATCACTAATAATAGTCTCTTAAATGTTATTGCCGTCATCTTTACTTCCCTTTTTTCCTCCAATTATGTTCTTGAGCGCTTGACCTATTGACCTTAACCAGTCACGGTGAGCATTTCGTTGTTGAGTTGAAGAGTTATCGTTTCGGATTAGAAGGTGTTCAAGTCATGTTTCATGAGAAGGTTTTGACGGACTTAGAAGCAACTTAGATGAAAGAAGAGACTATTGAGAAGGAGAAGAGGAATTGGAGTGAAATGATTCATCATCATTTTCTTCAACCATGTGATTAAGTGGATGAGATGAGGAAGGATGATTTTGAGTGGTGGAGGAGATCTAGATATGATTCATGTGTGAGGTCTTTCGTGCCCCGATCCGCTCGTGTCTTTCGCTCGTAATGAGGAGCGAGCGGATGCATGGCTCGATCATGTGAGAGATAATGATCAAAAGCTAGCTCAGGAGAGACGGACACGACATATTTGAATAACCTAGTCAAGAGAATTCCATAAGGTAAGAGTTCCTTTGGTTTGAATCGAGTCTTTTCCATTCTTTGAGAATGAAAAAATGTAGGTTATAAGGAGTGGATGTCTCAATGCAATAAAGCATATGACAAAGACAAGCGGAAACATGATCTCTATGTCCTCCTAGAGAAATGGCGTTTTCACGAATAATGTCAACCCAAGGTTTCATGTGAGTTTGAATCTCTCGGGTTAAAATTTCGTTTTCTCCAACGATAATGGTTTTCTTATTTTTGGTACGAGTCTCTTGAATAAGGTCTTAATGGCTTTAGAGATGAGGTTTGGTTTTTAAAAGACCTATATTGGAAAACACTTACTATCAATGGTCAAGGGCAACATTCGGTGTTAGATCGTGACTCTTGAATAGTATTTTCTGAATTTGACCGAATTCCTTCAAGGAGTGAGGGGAAGGAATGCACTTATTTTTGAATGACGAAGTTGACAACAAATTGCCTCCGGAAGTATAGGTAAAATGTGAGCTTGACTATAAAACTGAAGAAACAGCGATGTACTATTTGGTCGTTAAGTCTACAAACAATCAAAGCCAATTGGACTTAAACTTAGGCCCAAATAGGTGGGGGGATCATATTATCGAAGTTTGGACTTACAAAACCCTTCTCATGAAAGGACCATTTTTCAAGATCGTGCCATTGTGTTTAGCAAGGGGTGATTAATTTCACTTGATATAGGGTATGCTAGTTTCGTGTCTTTTGATGATCTAGACCGGTAGCTGAGATTGTTACCTACGAATGAAACAAATAAAATCATATTTATTTGCCTTAGCTTGTATTGAAGTTTTAAGCTTGTGTCTAGTGTGTGCCTATATGCAACAAATGTGGAGTAACGATTAACTCGACCTAAAAATAACATCCTAAGAGTTAATCAAAACGCTCCTTAATTTGATTTTGCTCATCCAAACAAGTCGAAAAATACGTATGAATTATGTATCTCGAAATTTGTTCATGAGATCATTATGCATGTGTTTGAAAACGTTTTTGGGTTGGATTAACAATGCATAACCACAATTTTATTGTGTTCCTAACGTGAGTGAATATTAAAAAGAAAATGGGGTTTAGTTCAAAATTAATTTTTCTATAAACTCACTAATATGTGCAAATCTATGGTATAACGGGAAGCATAATTTATTGATACATTGTATCCTAGTAGTTCTAATATTTTTTTTTTAATTTAAAATAAAATATAATTTTTTATTTATATATATTATTTTTTTATTAAATTATAAAATTAATTTTTTTTTTTTTTTAATTTTATGTATATTTTTAAATTTAATATATTTTTTTTTTTTATTTTTTATTTTTTTTTTTATTAATTTTTTTGTTTAATTTTTAATAAATATATTTTATAATTTTTAAATTTAATTTGTAAAAAATGAAAGAAAATGCGAAAATCCCCAATTTTTAATTTTTGGTGTTTCATCATGAACCCTAGGATCACATTGAAAGAATACAAACAGATTAAAATGACTTACAATTGACGATCTTTAAGATGTTGTGAAGGATTGTTGATGTTGATTTTATCTTCAATTTATGTTTTAGTGGTTGATTTTGAGTTTTTGAGTGAAATGGGTCGTGTTCGTCAATGGCAGCACGAAGGGGGGTGTTTGTTTTGTGTTTTGAAATTTTTTGTTTAAGTGTTCCTTTTTATGTTCTGCTGATGGCGGTCCCATATCTCCTGGTGGTCCCAAATATATTGGGGGGGGGGCCTATATGGGGGCCGCCCTCAATCAAGGGTTTTGGACTCATTTTTGACGAAAGTTTTACGAAGAGGAGTGACGTTTTAATTTGCATTTCGCGAATTAAAGGTGTTTAAAGTACTTCGGATGAAGTATTTAAGTTGTCACGACACGGAATAGAACATGAATAGAATCAAAACTAGAAGAAGGAGAAGCGGACACATAAGGTTTATGGAATGTGTTCCATCATTCCTAAACCAAGACGTAGATAGTTAAACGATTCACGTTTAAGGGGTTTAGTAAGAATGTCAGCAATATTGTCGACGGACGACACTTTTTCGATTGAGATATGTCCTTTTTGGACATTATCACGAAGAAAGTGGTGACGAATTTCGATGTGTTTGGTACGAGAATGTTGCACCAGGTTTTTGCTAAGGTCAATCGCGCCTTTGTTGTCGCACATGATGGGAACGTCGTCAAGTTGTACGTCATAGTCGATGAGAGCTTGTTTCATCCATAGTGCTTGTTGACATGCCTTTCCGGCGCTTATGTATTCGGCTTCGGTAGTGGATATAGCAAGAGCGGTTTGTTTCTTCGAGAGCCAAGATGTCAAACAACATCCTACGAACGTACAAATACCGTTAGTGCTTTTTCGGTCCACATAATCTCCCGCATGATCAGATCGGCATTATACTACGGTTTCTTGCGCGGTTCCCCTTAGGATACCATAATCTTAAGTGCGTAGTGCCTTTAATATATCGGAAGATATGCCTCTAACCGCTTCAAGGTGAGAGGTTTTGGGAGCCTCTTAGAAGCGGGCACAAAGGCAGACACTAAACATGATATCGGGCCTACTTGCCGTTAGGTATAATAAACTACCTATCATGCCTCGATACTTGGTACTATCTACCGACTCACACTCTTCATCTTTCGTAAGTTTAGTATCGGAGGACATGGGGGTTTTTATTGGTTTAGAATCTTCTAGACCAAATTTCTTAAGCATTTCTTTAATATACTTAGATTGATTAAAGAATATACCATCTTCCATTTCGTTTAATTGGTATCCAGGAAGACGTTAAGTTTTTACCCATCATGCTCATCTCGAACTCGTCATGCATGATTTTGGCAAATTCATCACACATGTCTTGACAAGTCGAACCGAATATAATGTCATCGACATATATTTGAACAATGATGAGATTTGAACTTTTCTTCTTAGTAAAAAGAGTGTTATCTACCATTCCCATTTTATATTTATGTTTAATAAGGAAAGCTTTTAACTCTTTCATACAAGCTTTGGGTGCTTGTTTAAGACCATGTAAACTTTCTTTAATTTATAAACATGATCCAGTTTTTTGAAAATCAATGAATCCCGGAGGTTGTGCCACGTATACCTCCTCATTGATAAAAACGTTCAGGAATGCACTTTTTATATCCATTTGGAATAGTTTAAAATCTAAGGCACAAGCATAAGCTAATAATATTCTAATTGACTCAAGGTCTAAGCAAGGGGAGTTTTTTTTTGTAAAGGTTTCATCATAATTGATGCCCTCTTGTTGGTTGTAGCCTTGACCAAATAACCTAGCCTTATTTCGAGAAACAACACCGTTCTCATCTAACTTATTTCTAAATACTCCACTTAGTTCCTATGATTGTCATATTCCTAGGTTGTGGAACTAACTCCCAAACGTCATTAGCAACGAATTGATTTAATTCTTCTTGCATGGCGACTATCCAACTTTCATCTCCTAACGCTTCATTCACATTCTTAGGTTCTATAGTTGATATAAAACAAAAGAAGTTACTTTGGTTTTGGGCTTGTGACCTAAGGGTTCTTTGGTTAAGGTTTCCTATGACATTTTCTAATGGATGGTTCCTAGATTCCTTAATATTGACTATTTTATCAATCTCAAAAGTTTCATCCACAATGTCATTTTCTAGGTTTTTCTTTTTGGTGACCTTAATTGCTTCTTCTTCATCTAAGTCATCATCCACCAAGGGTGATGTCTTAGAGGGTGGAGGAGTTTCATCGAATGTCACGTTAAGTGATTCTTCGACTCCCCCACCCCCCCCCCCCCCCCCCCCCGATCCTAGTGTGTTTGTTTAGGATGATGTAGGCTTTACTATTTTAAGAATAACCTAAAAAGACACCTTCGTATGACTTTGGGTCAAACTTGGTAAGGTAGTCTTTTGTGTTCAATAATGAAGACTTACTTCCAAATCACTCTAAAAAAAATATCTAAGTAGGTTTCCTACTCTTAAAAGTTCGTAAGGTGTTTTTCCAAGAATGGCTCTAATGAGAATTCGGTTGAGAATGTATGTTGAAGTATCTACGGCGTTACACCAAAAATTTGTGGCAACGATTGCTCATTCAACATAGTCCTACTCATTTCTTGAAGTGTCCTATTTTTCCTTTCGACCATGCCATTTGATTGAGGAGTACGTGGAGCCGAGAAGTTATGTGTAATACCATTGGCATTACAAAACTCTCCAAATTGCACCTCATTATCAAATTCTCTACCGTGGTCGGTTCTTATTGACACTATTGAACAACCTAATTGGTTTTGATTTGCTTACTAAATATTTTGAAGTGATCGAAAGCTTCGGTTTTGTCCTTAAGTAATCTAGTCCAAGTATACCTAGAGTAATCATTCTACTATGACTAGGGGTTAATTAACGGTTTCCTCCGTAACTCCGTACGGCGGATGGACCAAAGAGATCCATATGGAGGAGTTCTAAGCATCTAGTCGTTGAGACTATATTCTTAGCTTTGTGACTAACGTGAGCTTGTTTTCCCATTTTGCAAGCATCACAAAAATGTTGATCAAACTTAAGCTTAGGTAGGTTTCTAACTAATTCCTTAGAAGCTAACGATTGAATGAGACGCATGTTTGCGTGACCTAACCTCCTATGCCACAATGTGGAATTTTTCATCATACATAGCTAGACAGAATTTGATCCTTCGGTGATTTCCTAATTTCATTCACATATAAGCCTTTTTCCTAATACCTCTACCTATGACTTTACCGTCCTTAGTGATTTCACTACCATGTTCAGAGAAAGTTACTCTACACTTATTGTCACATATTTGTCCTATACTTAGCAAGTTAAATCTTAAGTTATCACATGGTTCTACATTATCTATATTGAGAGAGTCATTAGAGATCGTACATTTGCCAATGATGTTACCACGAAGATTACTACCAAAAATGACGTTACCTCCATTGTATGCCTTGTAAGTGGAGAAGAGCTTTCTGTTGCCGTCTTTGTTTAGAGCATCCGATATCCTTGATCCATTCGTCGGGTTCCAAGTCGACACCAAGGCATATCTATTTATATAGTACAATGACTCAAACATTTGGTTCCTAATATCTTATGGGTCCAAAATTGTTAGTGCCAAACATCCATTGCATTTGACGTAATTGGTTGGGATGCGAGAATGGAAGACACATTTCCCATGGCATGTAACTTTGACGTGGAAAGTTATTCTAAGTTACGGGAAAACCATGAGGTTGGTTTTGTCGACCAACATGTCTTTTTGGTTGCGGTGTTTTAGGACGAGAATAATTATTATTGGTCTCTGCTAGGAGGTGGAGCTTTTGATCTAAAATTGGGTTTCGAAAATCAACTCGGGCTTTGACAATGGCTTATGAATTGTTTAACTTCATTGGCACTAGCAACATGAATTTTGACTTTTTTTTCAATTATGGGTTTTGGTCTTGGAACAAAAAAATGATTTTTGAAAAGGACACAGTTTTTTTTCCAGGCGTTGTTGGTGGCGGTCCCAAAATTATTTTGGGGGTCGCCTGATCAATTTGGGGGGCCGCCCATATTTATAGGACCTCCATCAAAGGACACCTTTTTTTGAGCTTTTACAAATTTTATTTCCTTAGTTCCATAGATGTGCTTCAAATGAATTAAAACCTAAACCTAGTTTATCATCGGAAGGTTTTTGACTACTTAACATTTCATTTAAGCAATGAGTACTTTTTTCAAATTTATTTAATCTAGTAGATTCTTCTTTGAGTTTTTCATTCTCAATTTTAAGCGCATGACACTTAGCACAAACGAGATCAACTCCCTTATTTTTCTCGAGTGTGGATAATTTATCTTTTAGTCTCTAAGCTCGTTTTCTAGACTATTTCTAGTAGCTTTTAACCTTTTGTTCTTAGTGATTATCTTTAGACTCATTTTGCATAACTTATCATATTTGTTGTCTAAAGCTAAATCATCAATTGATGAGTTTTCATCACTAAAGTAAGATGATTCGGAACATACCTCACTTGATGCATGAGCTACAAGACACGTTTCATCTTTGAACTTTTTCATCATCTTCTTCCCACGCTATCGCTCCAAGCGGCTTCGGGACAAAGCTCTTTGGATTCTTATCTTTTGGTGGTTTTGGACATTCTCCAATAAGTATGATTCGGGTCACCGCATTAAAGCCTTTTTTATTTTTTTTAAAAAATCACTTTTATCGTCTTGTCATCGCGGCTTCTTTGGAACGTCTTTTTGTCATTCCTAGGTTGTCTCACGAATCTACCTCTTTTTTAAAGAATCTTTTTTGAAGTCTCTTAACCGCCATGGTACTTTGTCTTCGCTACCGGAAGTCGAACACTCTTCATCACTAGATTCTTTCTTAACCTTTAAAGCAATAGATTTCCTTTCAACTTTTGCTTTGACTATTTTGGAATCTTTCTTGATGATCATTTCATGAACTTTGAGGTTCCCGATAAGTTCATCAAGAGATAGTGACGTTAAGTCTTTCGACTCTTCAATCACCGTGACCTTTGCTCTCCATTTAGGATGTAGAGCTCTAAGAAACTTTTCTTAGTAGTTCTTACTAGAATAACATTTCTTTAAGAGCTTTAAGACTAGTAATTTAGTATTAAATCTAGCAAAGCATATCTATAAGATTGTCTTCGAAATGATCGAATTTTTCTATTGTTGAACCAAAAGGTCGATCTTATTATCTTTGACTTGGCTATTACCTTGATGGGTGATTAATAAAGTTTTCCAAATTTCTTTTCGTGTTACACATGAAAATTCTTTCATATTCTTTTCTTGGCAAAGCATTGTAAATAACCATTTTGGCTTCATTATTTTTCGCAAGTCTCTTTTTGAGATCATCGATTTGTTTTTCAAAAGGGATAACCTCATCTAATTTGGTTTCCGGATTTGTCAATTGGTTGAAAATCATTATTGGTAATAATATGCCAAAGATCTAGATCTTTTGATTTAATATATGTCTCGAATCTATTTTTCTAATAAATAAAACTATCACTTTCAAAAAGTGGTGGTCTTTGCATAGATTGCTTCTAGATATTTGTCCGGCATCCATAGGATCGGATCCAAGCTTTAAAATACAATATATTTAAAAAATCTTGAGTGACCTTGGCTCTGATACCAATTGTAGGAAACTAAAAGGGGGGGTTGAATAGTTTACCGGTTAATTATCCATTTTAAAACTTTGCTTATAAAATGGTTTGATTCGAGTTGTATGTCAATCAGTCAACAATATGAATTACAAGTAAACTATCTAATGTAATAATGTAAAGGTTTTCTCCGGCCTAAGGGATCTTGTTGGACATAGTGAAATCTCAAGTGAGTACACGGGGAGTTGGGTAGGGCGACGAGGTGCTTCGTAGTCGAACCACTATAAATCTTGTGTCTTGGTTTGATCGGTTTCTTTCCTTATCACTTTTTATTGTAATTTGTTATTTAGTTTATTTCATTAGATAGTTTATTGTAATGCTTATTGTTGCTGATTGACCATACATCGAATCAACCCATTTTATAAGCAAAGTTTTAAAAGGATAATTAACGGGTAAACTATTCCAACCCCCCTTTTAGTTTCCTACAATTGGTATCAGAGCCAAGGTCACTCAAGATTTTTTTAAATATATTGATTTTAAAGCTTGGATCGAATCGATTGATTCCGACAAATATCTAGAAGGGCTAATCTATGCAAAGACCACCACTCTTTGAAAGTGATAGTTTTATTTATTAGAAAAAATAGATTCGAGACATATATTAAATCAAAAGATCTAGATCTTTGGCATATTATTACCAATGGTGATTTTCAACCTATTGTACAAAATCCGGAAACCAAATTAGATGAGGTTATCCCTTTTGAAAAAAAAACCGATGATCTCAAAAAGAGACTTGCGAAAAATAATGAAGCCAAAATGGTTATTTACAATGCTTTGCCAAGAAAAGAATATGAAAGAATTTTCATGTGTAACACGGCAAAAGAAATTTGGGAAAACCTTTATGAATCACCCATCAAGGTAATAATAGCCAAGTCCAACGATAATAAGATCGACCCCTTTTGGTTCAACATTGAAACAATTCGTCATTTCAGAAGCCGAATCTATAGATGTGCTTTTGTAGATGTTAATACTATTATTACTAGTCTCATAAAGCTCTTAAAGGAATGTATTCTAGTAAGAACTACGTAAGAATGTTTCTTAGAGCTCTACATTCCTCTATGAATGGAGAGCAAGGTCACGGTGATTGAAGAGTCGAAAGACTTAACATCACTATCTCTTATGAACTTCTCGGGAAACTCAAAGGTTCATGAAATGCATCATCAAGAAAAGATTCCAAAATAGGGCAACAGCAAAAGTTGAAAGGAACTCTATTGCTTTAAAGGTTAAGGAAAGAAATTAAGTGAAGATGAGTGTTCGACTTCCGGTAGCGGAAGACGAAGAGAACGCCATGCGGTAGAGACTTCAAAATAGTTCTTTAAAAGAAGAGGTAGTTAGGATTCGTGAGACAACCTTGGAAAGACAAAAAGCCGTTCCAAAGAAGCGCGAGATGGACAAAGAACGATAAAGTGATAGAAAATGCTTTAGATGCGGTAATTATTACCGAACCCGACTCATCTTATTGGAGACGGTCCAAAACCACCAAAGATAAGAACCAAGAGATTTGGTCGAAGGCTCTTGAGCGATTGCGGTGAAGGAAGATGACGAAAAGTTCCAACAGAAGAAAACGTGTCTTGTAGCGCATGCTTCAGTGCAGGTATGTTCCGAATAGCTTATTAGTGATGCGAAAAAACTCATCAATTGATGTTTTAGCTTTAGAAACAAAATATGAAAGTTATGGCAAAATGGTCTCTAAGGATAATCACTAAGAACAAAAGGTTTTAAAGCTACTGAAATAGTTTAGAAAACGGAGCTTAGAGAACTAAAAGATAAATTATCCACACTCGGAGAAAAATAAGGGAGTTGATCTCTTTGTGTAAGTGTCATGCGCTTAAAATTGAGAATGAAAAACTCAAAGAAGAATTTACTAGATTAAATAAATTTGAAAAGAGTACTCATTGCTTAAATGAAATGTTAAGTAGTCAAAAACCTTCCGATGATAAACTAGGTTTAGGGTTTAATTCATTTGAAGCATCATCTAGTGGAACTAAGGAAATAAAATTTGTGAAAGCTCAGAAAAAAAGTTCTGTCTCTGATGGATTGTCCCTATATAAATATGGGCGGCCCCCCTACGTGACCAGGGGCCCAATATAATTCATGGGACCGCCACCAACAAACACCTGGATATAAGGAAAACTGTTGTCTTTTCAAAAATCTATTTTGGGTCCTAGGACCAAAAACACATAAATTGAAAACCAAAGTCAAAATTATGGTTGCTAGTGACAATGAAGTTAAACAATTCTATAAGCCATTGTCAAAGCCCAGAGTTGGATTTTCGAAACCCAATTTTAGATCAAAAACTCCACCTCCTAGAAGAGTCAATAATAATTATTCTCGTCCTAAAACACCGCAACCAAAAAGACATGTTGGTCGACAAAACCAACCTCATGGTTTTCCCGTAAACTTAGAATAATTTCCACGGCAAAGTTACATGCCATGTGGACATGTATCTTCCATTCTCGCATCCCAACCAATTACGTCAAATGCAATGGATGTTTATGGCACTAACAATTTTGGCACCCATAAGATATTAGGAACCAATGTTTGAGTCATTGTACTTAATAATAGATTATGCCTGGTGTCGACTTGGAACCGACGAATGGATCAAGGATAGCGGATGCTCTAAACATATGTCGGAACGAAAGCTCGCTCTCCATTACAAGGATACAATGGAGGTAACGTATTTTTGGTAGGAATCTTCGTGTTGGGTAACATCATTAGCAAAATGTATGATTTCTAATGACTCCTCTCAAAATGAGATAATGCTTTAGAAATGTTGATAACGTATGATTTAACTTGCTAAGTTTAGGACAAAATTTGTGAAAGAAGTGTAGAGTAAACTTTTTCTAAACATGATAGTGAAATCACTATCAAGGACGGTAAAGTAATCGGTTAGTGGGTATTAGAAGAAAGGCGAATTATATGTGAATGATAAATTAGGAAATAAGCCGAAGGATCAAATTTGTCTAGCTATGATTGATGAAAAATTCCCACATTGTGTGGCATAGGAGGTTAGGTCACTCAAACTGCGTCTCATTCATCGTTGGCTTCTAAGAATTATTTGTTGGGTAGAAACCTACCTAAAGCTAAGTTTGATCAACATGTTTGTGATGTTGCAAACATGGGAACAAGGCTACGTTAGTCACAAGTAAGATTATAGTCTCAACGGCTAGATGCTTAGAACTCCTCTATATGGATCTCTTTGGTCTATCTGCCGTACGGAGTTATGGAGGAAACCATTACACCCTACTCATAGTAGATGATTACTCTAGGTATACTTGGACTAGATTCTTAGGCCAAAACCGAAGCTTTTCGATCAATTCAAAATATATTAGTAAGCAAATTCAAACCAATAGGTTGTTTCATAGTGGCAATAAGACGACCACCAACGATAGAGAATTTGTAATGAGGTGCAATTTGGAGAGTTTTGTAATGCAATGGTATTCCACATACTTCTCGGTCCCGCCACTCCTCAGTCAAATGGCAATGGTAGAAAGGAAAAATAGACACGTCAGAAATATGAGTAGGACTATGTTGAATGAGCAATCGTTGCCACAAAATTTTTGGTGTAACGCCGTAGATACTTCAACATACATTCTTAACCGAATTCTCATTAGAGCCATTCTTGGAAAAACACCTTACGAACTTTTAAGAGGTAGGAAACCTACATTAGATTATTTTAGAGTGTTTGGAAGCAAGTGCTTCATTTTGAACACCAAAGACTACCTTACCAAGTTTGACCCAAAGTCATACGAAGGTGTCTTTTTAGGTTATTCTCAAAATAGTAAAGCCTACATCATCCTAAAAAAACACACTAGGAAAAGTCGAAGATCACTTACGTGACATTCTATTGAAAACTCTCCACTCCTCTAAGACATCACCTTTGGTGGATGATGACTTAGATGAAGAAGAAGCAATTAAGGTCACCAAAAAGAAAAACCTAGAAAATGACATTGTGCATGAAACTTTTGAGATTGATAAAATAGTCAATATTAAGGAATCTAGGAACCATCCATTAGAAAATGTCATAGGAAACCTTAACCAAAGAACCCTAGGTCACTGCCCAAAAACAAAGTAACGTTTTTTGTTTTATATCAATTATAGAACCTTAAGTATGTGAATAAAGGGCCGTTAGGATCTGAATGTTGGATACGTCGCCATGCAAGAAGAATTCAATAAATTCGTTTGCAAATGACGTTTGGGAGTTTGTTCCACAACCGAGAATATGGACAATCATAGGAACGAAGTCAAGTATTTAGAAATAATTTAATGAGACGCGTTGGTGTGTTTCTCGAAATAAGGCTTTTGGTCATTTGGTCAAGGCTACAACAACAGAGGGCCATCCAATTATGTGAAACTTATTCCCCGGTTGCTAGACTTGAGTTCTATTAGAATATTATTAGCTTATTGCTTGTGCCTTAGATTTTAAACTATTCCACAATTGGATTTAAAAAGTGCATTCTGAACGTTTTTTATCAATGAGGAGGTATTCGTGGCACAACCTCGGGAATCATTGATTTTAAAAACCGAATCATGTTTATGAATTAAGAAAGCTTTATATGGTCTTAAACAAGCACCCAAAGCTTGGTATGATAGATTAAAAAATTGCTTTCCTTATTAACATACAATATATAAAATGGGATTGGTAGATAACACTCTTTTTTACTAGAAGAAAAGTTCAAATCTCATCATTGTTCAAATCTATGTCGATGACATTATATTCGGTTCGACCTTGTCAAGAAGACATGTGTGATGAATTGGCCAAAATCTGCATGACGACCTGTTCGAGTTGAGCTATGATGGGTAAAACTTAACTTCTTCCTTGGATTACAATTTAAACAAATGGAAGATGGTTAATTCTTTAATCAATCTACGATAGTAAATATAATGCTAAAGAAATTTGGTCTAGAAGATTCTAAACCATAAAAACCCCCATGTCCTGCCGATACTAAAACTTACGATAAGATGAGAGTGTGAGTCGGTAGATAGTACCAAGTCACTCGAGGCATGCTAGTGTCCAGTTTATTATACCTAACGGCACTTAGGCCCGATATATGTTTAGTGTCTGCCTTTGGGCAGCTTCTAGAGGCTCCCAAAACCTCTCACCTTGAAGCGGTTAAGCCTTTTCCGATATATGTAAAAGGCACTACGCACTTTTAAGATTATGGTATCCTAAGGGGACGGCATAGACACCGGCTAGTCTAGTATATGCGACTTGATCATGGGGAGATTATGTGGGACGAAAAAGCACTAACGGTATTTGTACGTTCCGTAGTTAGGATGTTGTTTGACATCTTGGCTCTCGAAGAAAACAACATCGATTTGCTATATCCACTACCGAAGTCGAATACATAAGGCCGGAACGGTAAAGGCTGCTAACCAAGCACTATGGATGTAACTAGCTCTCATCGACTACGACGTACAAAACCTTACGATGTTTCCCATCATGTGCGATAACATAAGGCGCGATGGACCTTAGACAAAACCCCGGTGATGAACATTCTCGTTCAAATACATCAAATTTCGTCACCACTTTCTTCGTGCGATATGTCCAAAAAGGGACATATCTCAATCGATAAAACAGTGTCGTCATCGACAATATTGCGACTTTCTTACTAAACCCTTAAACGTAAATCGTTTAACTATCTACGTCTTGGTTTAGGAATGATGGAACACATTCCATAAACCTTATGTGTCGCTTCTCCTTCTTCTAGTTTTGATTCTAGTCCGTGTTCTATTCCGTGTCGTGACAACTTAAATACTTCATCCGAAGTACTTTAAGCACCTTTAATTCGCGAAATGCAAATTAAAAACGTTCATTCCTCTTTCGTAAATTTTTGTAAAAATATGGGTCCACAAACCCTATGGATTGAGGGCGGGCCCCATCATAGTAGGCGGCCTCCAATATATTTGGACGCACCAGGAGGTATGGGACCGCCATCAGCAGAACATAAAATGGAACACTTAAACAAAAAATTTCAAAACATAAAAATAAACACCCCCCTTCGTGCTGCCATTGACGAACACGACCCATTTCACTCAAAAACTCAAAATCAACCACTAAAACACAAATTGAAGATAAAATCAACATCAACAATCCTTCACAACATCTTAAAGATCATCAATTGTAAGTTTTTATCTGTTTTCTTTCTATATTTGAGTCTCAGGGGTTCATGATGAACACAAAAATTAAATTGGGGATTTTTCCATATTTCTTTCAATTTTGTCACAAATAGAACTTCTAGGATACATGTACAATTAAATATGCTTCCCGGTAGAATAGGATTTGCACATATTAGTGAGTTTATAGAAAAATAATTTTGAACTAAAAACCCCAACTCAGAATCGGTGCAGACAGATGTGTAGGTAACCGCAGATGATGCAGAAGACATGACTGAATCTGTAACACTCAAACAGAGTTTACATTAGTACATATATAAGACTCATAATAATATACTTAATATATTATAAACACGTATTGTGCATCATGCAGCATCTAGTACACTCAACTAATGCAACAAGTAATGTATGAAAGAATGAGTGAATGAATGTCCCTTGAAAATCCCTTTATATGATGCAATGTTTGAAAACGGTTATAATCCAAGTAAAATGTTTGACCTGGTTCTCTATAACCTTGGCTCTAGATACCAATCTGTAACACCCCCAAATAGGGTTGCAGCGGAATAATGTGTCCGAGAGCGTTACTTCATAGATCAATAGCACAAGATATGAGAACGACCACTAAGCGTGTCGTTTTAAAAAGATACATTGGATTAAACAAAACACTTGTTCATTACATAAGCTCATAGCTTCAAATTGTTCGACAATATAAGTAAAGATTTCGATTTATAACAAATGTTCCCAAAATGTAATACGCCACAAATCTTTAGTACCGACTCTCCAAAGAGTGACCCCCAATGTATCTTGGCACCTTGTGCCTTATTGACCTGAGAAAAAATATGCTTAAAACGTTAACAAAAAGTTGGTGAATTCATAGGTTTATGTAAATGTAATGTAGGACCGTAAGATTTTTAAGTGTTTGATAATGCAACAGATGCAAACATCACAAATGTAATAACGTTTCCCTAAGCTCATGACATCGAAGCTCGACATGTATGAATTGCAATATAAATTGCCTACATTGCCCGTGATGATGTTCTAACCCGCAACATCTGAATCCGACATGGTATGCATCCGTTGGTTCACTCCGTGACACCAGTAAGAGCTACTCACCCGGATGGGGATGTAAATCCCAAATAGATCTATATATAACATTCGCACTTCCACAAAGGAATTGACAGTTCATGATAATAGGCTCAAAGGGTTTATCGTTACTCAGGCAAACACGTAATCATGATAAAATGTACACTTACGTTCAATTTGTAAAACAAAGCATGTTTCTCACCCCAAAAGTTGTAAATCATTGATATAGTAAAATATGGGGCTATGAACTCACCTTAGTAAGTAGTTCTCTGTGAATGGTATATGAATCACACCGTCAAATACCTAAATAAATACGATGAGTCTTAGTCTACAAGTTTAAAATAACGACCTCATGTATAAACTACAATAATTTGCTAGTTTATATATATTGTTATCACTTGTGTGGTGGTGCACATGTTTATTGTATTCGTCTTTACTTGTTGGCTCTTGGGAAGGTATACGACTACACACGTACAAGTATATGTATAAGCGTTATTAATAAATATATATTTATTAAATTGTACTTTAATTTGTATAATATCCAATAAATATTATAACTTGTCTGATACGTTAAGTGTTTATTTAAATCACTTAATCATATAAAATACCCTTAGGTTTTCATTATTGGCAAAATCAGTCCTTATGTTTATGAAAATAGGTTATTTACATTTTAAACCCTTAGGTTTCCATATTTACACCTTTAGTCCTTCAACTTTATAAAAGTAACACTTTTGGTCCTTATACCTTCAAATGGTCCCTTATATTTCAGAAGTGTCAAAAACAGTCCATAGACTTTATAAAATTTAGTTTTGACAGTTTTTACCTTAAAGTTTCCAATTTGACACTTTTAGTCCCTTAACTTCTAAAAATTACATTTTAAGTCTAATTAAGTTCTAACAAGTGAAAATAGGTTCCATTAGTCTTCAATAAGCTACATAAGCTGTGGCGGCTTATAAATAAGCTCGGATGAGCTTATTTTAGCTTATTGGGCTTTTTGGGCCCGTTAAGGTCCATTAAGCAATTTAAAGGTCCAATAAAGAATTTAAAAGCACACTCGCCCTTATTAAGCTCATTTAAGCTAAATGAAGCTGTTGAGTTTAATAATAAGCTCGTATAAGCTTATTTTGGCTTATTGGGCTCGTTAGCCCAATAACCTTAACCCAAAAGGTTTTAAAAGATCCATTAGGGTTTTATATTTGATCAAACTTATTTTTCTAGGCTCATTAAGCACTTATGGGTCTGTTTAAGTTGTTTCTCAATGTTGTCTTATCCCATAAGCCAATAAGCTACGGTAATGGGCTTTTAAGCCCATTAAGAAACCGTTAAGCATTTTAAGCCTTTATGCTTGTTCGATTAGGGTCCATTAGCTTTTCTAAGTCTATAATAAACTTAATAAGCCGCATAAGCTCACAAATAAGCTGTTTAAGCTTATTCGTGGCTTATGGACCTATTTTGGCCATGGTATTGGGTTGTCAAGCCCTTTAAGGGTCCAATTGGGTTTCTTTATGTGTATTATTAATCAAACAAGCTCAATGAGTTCTTTAACCCTTCAATAAGCTCAAGTGAGCTTATTAATAAGATGTGGGCCCCAACTAATAAACTATTGGGCCCATTAACGGTCCGTTAATGATATTAAGGCTCGTTAGGACTACTAGCACCAAAACAAATTTGTTTAGTTCACATATGAGTCGTGGTTATCACATGAAATCGTTCTATTAGTTAGTATACATCTTCCCAAGTCACGCCATTACGTTTTTCATGAAATATTTATGTGTGGTTTTCGTGCAATTCATTTTTAATGAAAACATATAAGCCCTAGTCTTGTTAAGTCTTATTTTTATATATGTTGACATCTTTTAGCATCCCACAAGTGATAATACACACATGTACATCCGTATAACAAGTATGCTTTGCATTTTGCATTCACAAGCCCACGTTAGTTCATTATCTACAAACTAACATGACCAATTCGACTAGCAACCAAAGAACAAATATGATATGAACATGTATAAGCTTAGTACGCGACTTACAAAGGTCCTAGTGTCTTGGTTTCGAGTTGGAACGTGTAGGATGGCAACCCGATGTGTTATACCCGAATGTATATCAACCCTAAGCTTCAAAGCTTATTAAATTATCCAATTTTGGCTCGTGTACCCCTGTTATGTCCTCGTACAAAATCCTAGTATTCCTTGTATGCTTAGAAGTGTACGTGACAAAGTGTTTAGGTTCGGTTATAGTATGACCTAAAGATAAATAAGAGAAGTAAGAGTGGTTTTTGCTTAGAGATTTGTTAAGTGTTTGTAAGAAGTGTTTTTCCAAGATAGGAGTGGGTTTATATAGGCTTAAGGTTAGTTAGCTCACTTAGTCCCTAACCAAATCCAAACCGTCCCCTACTAGTGGTTTTATGGTTTCTAGTTAACCTCAAATGGTTTCTTGCTAATACCTCATAGTACATTCTTTAATTGCAAGATATTTGTACAGGATTTATTAGGATTGTGAAAATCGTATGGTTTGTATAGAGTGTATGCTAGCCGCGGGTATCAAAGAGCAAAAGAGGATCCAAGATGGTTATTATCCAATGTATATTAAGCTAATTGGGGGACATTAAGAACAATCTTTAATTAACCCTTGTTGTATATGATTTAGGAAGATCTCATGTTGCTAGGTTTGTGTGTGATAAGAGGCTAAAGAGGGGGAAAACACAAAATACAATCTTGTACAAGATTTAGCAAGTACTTAGCTTTAATTAGTCTTAGGCTATACAAGATTTAGTTAGGATTTATGTGTAATACATAATGGTCCTTGTGTCGTGTGTTATGGAGAGGAAACAAGTCAAAGTGTGCTAGTTGTTTAAGTATTTCTTACCTTAAACTAACTAAATATATAACCTTAAACTAACTATGGTAAGCTATGGATTAAGAGTACATGTTGTAAGTGTATGTAAGTGATCTTGCTTCTTTCCACCCCATTGGACGCCTAGGATTAGAGCTAGGGTATAATGGATTAGACAATTTCTATGTATATAGGATTAAGGTGTACTTAAGTGGTTAATATCCAAGAGTATATAATGTTTGTCTTATGTTTGTGTTATGTTTAACCATAACCGGCCCTTATAGGCTTAATGATACAAAAATTATATAATTTTTGTGTCTAGGGAATAAAAGTGGGTATTGGTTTGAGTCTAGATAAGTATAGGTATTTTCGGAGTGTGTCTAAACGTATTTTATTGTGAAACGTAAACCTTTTACGTGGCCAATAAAAATAAAACGCTCAAAGTCAATAATTATCTTCCTAATAATTAGATAAGACTTTCTTGAGGTAACACTTAATTTATTTGGTGACTGTTTACGTAAAATGATTATTTTTAGTCTACGCGATTTAGCTTAAAAGTTAATTTAAAAGTAAACGCGTACTGGACTAAAATAAATAGTGAAGAATAATAGGAGTCATAAAATGACCTGAAATTAAGAAATGTTACAGAAGTTATGGTTTTAATGGATCGGGGGTAACGTTCCTACCCAAGTGTTGATACTTGTTGGATCGAGGGACACATTCCGTTCTCATGCTTGTTATGGTTACATTTGCATGTTAGCTTGTATGATAGTATAGTAATTGTCCTGCCATGTTTGCATTAATCACAGTAATTGTTTATAAGCTTTGATTTTTGTGTCTTAAACCTATGACTCTCACCAACCTTTGTGTTGACATTTTAAGCATCATTTTTAGGTAACCATCTTGAGAATGTTAAAGTTAGGAAGAGTGGCTAGTGAGACCGTAGGCTTGCATGAAGAGTCATTCTCCTAGAGATTTTATTTATGTCATTTGAATTGTTTGGTACTTGGTTGTTATTTGATTGTTTAGACTTTTAGAGTATGTTTCCTTGTGGTATGGTTTTGCTATCGTAATGCAAGACTCCTTTATCTTATGTTAGATATTGTCATGACACTTTGTGTCTCATTTATTTATCTATTTCATTTAGTTCTCTCTATTGTAGACACCATTGTGTTGTGATGATATCCATGATGTTACGCCTCGTGTTTCTGCCTAGGCGGGGTGTGATAGATTGGTATCAGAGCCTTTGTTTATAGAGAATTAGGTGGTTAAGCCTAGACTATAACCTAAGGGTCCTTTATGTAGATGCATTTAGGGATTATGTGTTTAATGCTATAACTGCTATATTTCCCTGCTATATTACATAGCCTATATCTTCCTATTATGTTAAGTTTTTATTTAGTTATTTTGTCTACCATTATTTGATATGATATATATTACTTTCTTAGTATTTTAACTATGTTTTTCCCTCACCCGTAAGAAGTCTCGTTGGGGAACCGTTTTCCCAACTGGACTTAAGTGTTTTAAGGATCCATAAGAGGAGCCTCTTATGGAACTGAAAGAGATAGGATAGTTGATCATTTTTCGGATGCACGTAGTAGAGCTGGACCCGCAGAGTCAAGTGATTCTTGCAGAGGTAAAGTGAAATCCAAGCGAGGCCCAATATAAGTTTATCCCGTCCTTTACCTCATCATGTTGTTATTGATTATTTCTTTTTGATATTTCATATTTTGGGAATTATTACGAGACTTTCATTCCTTTATGTTGTTTTGATTTTATTTTGATATAAGTAAGTAGTTAATTGATGGAGCATCCTTTATGTGTTAAGTTATAGTGGTTTAAGATGTGCAATGTGGTATATGTGTTTATAGGTGAATTATGATTGAAATGGGTAGTCCTGGAAGTAAGTACACGTGTGAAAGGATGTACTTATAATTATGGTGGCCAACATAATTATAAGGCCATCACACACGTAGACTTGTGACTATGATTGCATTTATTTATGTTTGGTTGTAAGGTGGTAGTGTAATATGTTTTTTTGATATGTGTATTCATGATAAGGATGGTGGTATGGGTAGAGAATTATTCTCTTACCATAATTGGAGGATATGTTAAGATGGGTTATATAGATAGTAAGTTTCCCTTCTATCTAGTAATTGCGGATACCTAGTATTGCTATTATAGAGATTGCTCGTTTGCTCGGTTATTTGTTCGGATTTTCTAAGTCTAAGCTTAGCATCCCTTCATCTTACTTTGTTTGTAAGGATACCCGATTCTTCCTATTCAACGTCTTGATGTATATTGGTTGTTCGGATCTGTTTTTTTTAGATATAGGCGCGTTTCGTTAGTTCTTACGTTGCATTGATTACTCGTATGAGTATCAAACATTTCTTTTAAGCACTAATTGTTCCTAACATATTAGTGTGAATTAGTGTGGATCATTACTTCCTTGGTTGTATATCCCTTGGTTTTCGTAGCCCGTTGGCGACGTGTTAGTATCGATGCTTTTAGGTTTGCTCTGCTGATCGTTATTTTGGATAAGACCTTACGTTTTCTTTTGGATCTGTAACGTCTTGCATAAGTTTTTCTTGTACGAGTTCGTTTGATTTTATTTTGAGTATATGGTTCCTAGTATTTTCTTTCATTTTCAAACAATAGAATTATGTTAGAATCTGTACGGTATTTTACGATCCTTTTTGGTATTATGGTGTCCTTTGTTTGAGTAACATATTTTATAATTGATGTCTAATTATAAAAGCCCTTTTGAAGTATTGTGTTAGTGTTTGGGAAAAACTGTGTTTAAAATGATCTTTGTAAATAGAATATGTTTAAATGGCCTATGCAAATAGGATATGAAAATTGTTAAGTGGTTAAATAAATTTTATTTTATTATAAAAATCATGTTTAAAAGTGATTCATAGTGGGAAGGCACGATACACCATTAGATAACCATCTCTAGATTTTTATGACAACTAGAATGAATTTTATAAAGGTTACATTTAAGACAATTTTATTTATTATTTAAAATGATTTTTATACTTAAAGTGACTTTCTTTATTTTAAATTGATTTTTATAAAAACATTATTTAATTTGGTCTTTCGAGTAAAGTCGATAATTGGTATAAGAATTTCCGTCTTTCGTATTGATTTTTTTATGTGTTCTTTTGTCGTGGTACGCCTGTTGATTTTTTTTCGTTCGCGTGTTCACTCGGTACATATACGTATCCTTTCTTTCAAAGGATTCTTATGTCATTTGATCCACGTCTATTTGCATATGTGGAATCTCCTATATGCATTCTAGCCTTTGACTCGATATTCGTTTGTTATCCTATTCGATTGTTCGTAACCCTTGGAGTTCGTTGATACCGTTGAGTCGTGGAAGCTTTGATGTGATTGTGGGAATGGACTGGTTGTCCAAGAGGAAGTTTGTGATAGTATGTCATGAGAAGGTGGTTAGGATACCGTTGGAAGGTGATGAGATACTTCGGGTTCATGGTGAACGTACTCAAGGAGTCGTGAAAACCTTAATGAACACAAAGGTAGATGAACCAAAATTTGTAGTGATATTCCATCGTACGAGATTTATTGATGTGTTTTCAGGAAGACTTGTCAATGACCTCCACAATGATATAAGTTGAGTTCAGCGTAGACTTAGTTCCTGCGTGCGACGCCAGTCGCGAAGTCTCCCCCCCACATATCGTCTAGCACCTTTGGAAATGACAAGAATTGTCCTGAACAACTTCAAGATTTGTAAGACGAAGGTTTCATACGATCCTAGTCATATTCTGTGAGGAGCCCAGTGTTGTTTGTAGAAGAGGGAGTCATGGAGTTCATTTGAAGTTAGTTAGAGTTGGAATTACCGAGGAAGGAGAAGTTGTATGCTAAGTTTGACTTAAGAGTGAAGCAGGTAGAAGTTTAGGAAGTACCTACGACACCATCTGAGATATGATTATTCTTAGGATTGGCAGGTTACCTACCTACGCTTCATTGCAAACTTTTCTAAGATTGTTAAACCCTATACTTCCCTAACTGAGAGGAATCAAAAGTATGAATGGGGCGCAAAACAAGAAGATGCTTTCTAGACTTTGAAGAATGATTTGTGTGATGCTTCGATTAATCGGAATATGTAGTGTTTGTGCCGTTGAGTTAGAAAAGGGGAGAGTGAACTAAGACGAGTAAGGAGCATTGTCCATGAATAATCGTCAAGTGTTAAGGACAAGATATTGGCTACTCAAAGTGAGACGTCCAAGGTAGAGAACGCACTCTGCGTGACCTGGACCAACAAATGGAAAAGATGAGTAGATGATGGTTGTACTTTATGGATTAAATTGTATAGTAAGTATGAGTATGAAATTCGCTACCATCCAGGTAAGGCAAATGTGGTGATTGAGGCGTTAAGAAGGAAGGAACGAGTGAAACCTAGACGTGTTCGAGCGATGGCTATGACCATTCAGTATGGAGTAAGAGGAATGATATTGGCAGCCCAAAGTGAGGCGTTCAAGCAAGAGAACGTACGCGCAGAAAGGCTTCATGGGTTAGATTGACATATGGAAAAGAAGGAGGACGAGAGTTTGTACTTTATGGATCGTATATGAGTTCTGTTAGTAGGGAATGATGAGAACGGTAGTAATGGATGAGGCTCATGCATCAAGGTACTTGGTACATCCGGGAGCGGATAAGACGTACTATAACCTTGGAGACATGTATTGGTAGCCACGTGTAGAAAATATATAGTTACCTATGTTAGCAATTGTTGGATTTGTTTAAGAGGTGAAAGCTGTGATGTCGAAGACTTTTGGCTTACTGCAATAGCCTGAGATACTTGAGTAAAAATGAGATAGAATCACCATGGATTTTATCAGAAATATTCCAAGGTCAAAGTAGTGAGTATGATGTGATTTGGGTGATGGTCGATAGACTGACCAAGTAGCTCATTTTCTAGCTATACAAGAGATTTCAAGATGTGAAGTTGGCAAGGATTTAGAATTGATGAGATAATTTAGCAAGGAATGGAATTTTGGTGATGATCAACTCAGATTGAGATGGATGATTTACCTCGTGGTTTTGGCAGACGCTACAGAAAGTGTTTGAGACGCGGTTGGATTTGGTCTGCTTAAACATTTGTCAAGCGGTATGGGATAAAGTGAAACGTATGAGTCAGGTCTTTGGAAGATATAAATTGAGCGGCATGTGTTATCGATTTTGTGGTTGTTATCAATTTAAGTATTTCGTGTGCATTCGGTTTGATGCATTGTATGGAAGGAAGTGTTAGGTCGCCTGTTTTATGAAACTGAGATTGGGCGAAAGTAGTTGGATTGGGAACCTGAGTTGGTTCAAAGACGACTAATAAGTCGTTTGATTGATTAAAAGAGAGCTCAAAATGACCAGAGACCGTCAACAAGAGCTATGCTGTATAATAGACGCAAACCGTTAGAGTCTTTGAGGTAGGAGATCGGGTTATGTTAAAGTGTCGCCTTGGAAAGGTGTAATTCGCTTGGGAAAAAGGGTAAGGTAGCACCCGATGGTATGTAGGGCCATTTGAGGATTCTTGAAAGAGTGGGCCTTAGCTTATCGGTTGAGATTGCTGAGGAATTGAGTGGAGTATATTGGACACTTTTCATATGTATCAAACCCTAAAAACAATGGCTGGCGGATGCTAGTTGCATGTGTCCATTGGTTGAGATAGGTTGACAAACTTTTGTTTTTGTTGAGGAACCTGTTAAGAATAGTGACCAGTGAGTTAAGAGGGTAAAATATGTAGCAGAACTGGTGGTATGTTAAGGTCCATTTAGCTCGTAGCGAGGTCTTTAGGATTTCCAGGGTACACTGATATCCACACTTTTTGCTAGTTGAGCAAGGGGGTCATTAGGAGTTGTAGTTTTTTATATAGTTGGGTCGTAAGGTTTCTTGTGACCTAGTATGCCCTTAGCTGTGTTTGTGTGATTTTTGGTTTAAAGTTTATTTTATGAAATAAACTCGATAGTTGAGCGATTCTTCTAAAACGTTTGGCTTTGTAATTAATTGGTAGTTTCAAGACAGTCTTGTTTTGATAAGTTACGAGACGGGTTGTAAATGTGTTGTTACGAAATTAAGGTTTTTGACGAGTTTACTCGATGACGGGCGGGTTCAGGTAGTTGGATGTTTTTTTCGTTTGACGGTTTATTTATGCTGCTATGGTACCTTTTGGTGGGGCAGGCAAAGTTGTTAGCGGTAAGGTATCTTGTGAAAGTTAGTTGGAATTCAAAGTGTAACTTTGAGTTAACATGGGTATGGGAGGACTACTTGAAAGATAAGTATCCTTGATTAATTGTTTGGTAATGATAGAGTTGAACCTTTTGGTTAAATCTCGGGACAAGATTTCCTAAAGGAGGGGATACTGTGACAACCATGATTTGAGCAGGTTAGTCAAACCATTAGTGTTGACTTGTGAATCTGTTTCAATGTATGGGTTATGTGTTATTTGTGTTTATACGTGTTTATATGTGTTTATATGGGATATGTGAGATTGAATAATCAATCCATTGAGCGTGATCGTCTCATTTGGGATTGAATTTGTGTTGGATTTTGTGGAGTTCATTTCGTTCACTTTTGGTGACAAGGAAATGATTTTGGTGATTTAAGCAGTTTCGGGTTAATTGTGTAAGTAATTATTACGTATACGTTTTTGGTTTAAATTTTTTTTTTGTTTAGTGATTTAAGATATAAGATTGGTTTTAGTATTTGAGGATATCGCTCGAGAAATGAAATTCTTAATTTTAGAAAGTTAGGATTATAAAAATGAAAAGTTAAATTATTTTTATAGGTTAGTTAAAGTGGTTTACGCAAAAAAAGGTATACTCGAATAAGCTTAGGTTTTTATAAAATTAAGGTAAAGCTAAATAAATTAAGTATTAATAATAAATTAAATAAATAAATATTATTTTTTATACCATGAATTATTAAAAAAAGGAAATTTTAGAAATAAAAAAGAGATTTGAGTCCTAATCTAGTTAGGAAAGTATCTTGGGATTATCTTAAACCTTATTGTAAAGCCTATAAATACCAAAAATAAAATCCCAAACCCTCCCCATTGTGAGAATCGGTCGACCAAAAGATAAGAGAATGAGAGAAAAATTAGGGTTTTGCTTTTGTGAAGAAAACAAGCTTTAAGGTATGTTTAGTTTTCTTAATTAGTTTAATTATTGATTTAATTCATGTAACAAAAGTTATGGTGGATCTAGGGTTTCATAATATTCTTTAAATTAAAGTTTATAATCTAATTAGGGTTCTTAGTAATCAATTAGATGCGAGTTGGTGTAATCGTTAGGGTTTAGATCGCGTTAGAACTTGATTTAGATTGGGGCAGAATTTAGGGCTGTGTTGTTTGGCTGATATCTCAATGATGGTAATAGCTTTTGTCAAGTTTTCGGTGTCTATGATGTAGCTCAGAGAGTCTAGTTTCCAGAACATCCGGCCTTGAAGATTTTTAAGGTCGGTAAGTCATTCAAACGTTGGTTGTAAGAAAAGTTGTCAAAGTAGTAAATATGGGTCAGATTTAGGTTAGATTACAAGGTATAAAACCCCCACTTAAAATTCTAATTTATCTTATCCCTTCTATAGGAGTTTAGTTCTATGTGTCTATTAGAAATCCCCTAAAGGAGAGCATTTTGAATTGGAGTCTAAGTATGGTTTTTAGGTCCAAAAGTTTTAGTGTGCGATCAGATCCGAAACTGAGTAGTTAAAAGTTTGATTTTATTTGAGGCACTTAAGAAGGGAAATAAATTAGTGGAAAAATTGTGGAGTTAGTAGACTCATGGTATTTAACCTGTGATTTTAGAAAATGGTAAAGTGAGGTCAAAATTCTGCATTTTCAGGTAAATTGTAAGTATTTTATAATGTGTAATCGAATTGGTTAATATCGGCATGGTGTCGCGGTGGCTAAGGGTGACCATGAGGGTAACTAAAACACCTTAGACATCCATCATATGATTGTTACATGTGCATTAAGCTTTTGGAATTAGTAGCGTGTAACACGAGTTATTTTGTTGTTTATAATTTGTGCTATTTGTTTTGTGAAGCTTTTTGTGATGAAATAGTTTGGCATAAGCTTCACAGAAAGAGTTTCTATGGCACTTGCTAATCATGAAAATCTTCAAAATAGCACTAATAGTCATGGCGAAGGAAGCCACAATTCTGGCATGGGAATCAGAGGAACTACACGCACTCCGCGTGAGTGTACGTACAAAGATTTCCTGAACTATCATCCACTTAACTTCAAGGGTACTGAAGGGGTAGTTGTGTTGGCCCAATGGTTTGAAAAGATGGAATCAGTGTTCCACATAAGAAACTGTGCTGTGGAGAACCAAGTTAAGTTCGCTACTTGCACTTTCATTGGAAATGCCCTTACATGGTGGAACTCCCACATGAAGGCTGTTACTCAAGATGTTGCTTATGCCATGGACTGGAAGACACTGAAGAAGATGATGACAGTCAAATACTGCCCAAGGGGTGAAATTAAGAAGTTGGAAGTTAAGCTCTGGAACCTAAAGGTGAAGGGTACTGATATCGCGAGTTACACTTTACGTTTTCAGGAACTTGCACTTATGTGTGGGAGGATGTTTCCCGAGGAATCGGATGAAGTTGAGAGGTATGTTGGCGGACTTCCTAACATGATTCGGGGGAATGTGATGTCATACGAACCCAAAACAATGGAGAAAGCAATTGAGTTTGCTAATGATCAGATGGATCAAAAAGTTCTCACTATCACTAAAAGGCAAGCTGAACAAAAGAGGAAGTTGGAGTTTAATGTTGGGAACAATCAAGGGTACCAACAACAAAACAAGAGGCAGAATACTGGGCGAGCTTACACTGCTAGGTCTGGTGAGAAGAGGGAGTACACGGGATCATTGTCCTTGTGTACAAAATGCAACTATCACCATAAGGGGCCATGTGCTACCAGGTGTAATAAATGCAAGAAGATCAGTTATTTGGCTCGTGACTGTAGGAGTTCTGGTCCCAATAATAATAACAACAATCGTGGGAACTCCAGAGTAACTCAAAATGCTGTCACTTGCTATGAGTGTGGTGTTCAGGGGCATTACAAGAAAAATTGCCCGAAGTTGAAGAATGGAAACCGTGGTAATCAACGCGGGAACGGCAATGAACCAGCCAAGGTTTATGTGGTGCGCAATGCGGGAACAAACCCGGACTCCAACATCGTTACGGGTACGTTCCTTCTAAACGACCGCTATGCTTCTATCTTATTTGATACTGGTGCCGATAGAAGTTTTGTATCTACTGCATTTAGTTCCCTAATTGATATCACAACAACTACATTGGATCATTTTTATGATGTCAAACTAGCCGACGGAAAGATAATTGGGATAAACACTATCATCCGGGGTTGTACATTAAACTTCTTAAACCATCCATTCAACATCAACTTAATGCCCGTAGAACTTGGTAGCTTCGACGTCATAATCGGCATAGATTGGTTGTAAAAGTACCACGCTGTTATCGATTGTGCTGAGAAGATCGTTCATATCCCTTTGGAAAATGAAACCTTACTGATCTATGGTGACGGAAGTAATCAGGGAAACGGGACTTGTTTGAACATCATTTCGTACACCAAAACTCTTAAATATTTGTTAAAATGATATCATGTCTTTTTGGCACATGTTACTACGAAGGAGACTGAAGACAAGTCGGGGGAGAAGCGACTTGAGGACGTACCAATCATTCAAGATTTTCCTAAAGTATTTCCTGAAGAATTACCGCGTCTTCCACCGACTCGACAAGTGGAATTCCAAATCGATTTGATGCCTAGTGCTGCACCTGTAACACGAGCACTTTATCGATTAGCTCCTTCCGAAATGAAAGAGTTGTCGGAGCAACTGCAAGAACTATCCGACAAGGGCTTTATAAGACCCAGTTCCTCACCTTGGGGAGCTCCGGTCTTGTTTTTCAAAAAGAAAGACGGATCATTTCGAATGTGCATCGACTATCGAGAATTAAACAAGCTGACGATGAAGAATCGTTATCCACTCCCAAGGATCAACGATTTATTCGATCAACTACAAGGGTCCAATGTCTATTCTAAGGTAGACTTGCGATCGAGTTATCATCAGCTTCGAGTACGTGAACAAGATATTCCAAAGACAGTATTCAGGACTTGGTACGGTCATTACGAGTTCCAAGTTATGCCATTCGGTTTGACGAACGCACCG
>BQNB010006297.1:0-24735 GCA_026074375.1 Tanacetum coccineum
TCAATCCAACTACGCTGTAGTTTTTCCTACGCGTGTTTCCATCATTAGCTCACAATAGCTACGGCGTAGTTCCTACAGGCTAACTACGTCGTAGTTCTTCATAAACTCATCTTTGATTTCCAACAATGATTAACTACGGCGTAGCTGTAGCATCTCGTATTTTACGGTCAATATTTTAACCGAGCTCTAAATTCCATTTCTAATTTTTAAGGAATTTATTATTTTGTTTTTTTAGCCGTTTTAACGAAAATCATCGTTTTAGCTAGTTGTGAAGCGTGCCTTGAATATTTATCCATTTTAACGTTGAGAAATTAATAATTCCATATTTATTTTTCATTTTATTATTTTTCATCTTTTATCCGCGTTTGGCCGAAAGCGCGTCAAAATAGTATTTTTACAATTTTTAATATTTCAATTAAGTGTTTTAAAAACAAATATTGTGGTATAAATATAAAATAATAATAATAATAATATAAAATATAAACATAACATATAATCCAAACACTCTTTTTAATTATTTCTTTGCTTAGACTCCATCAAAACAAGAAACCAAACACCCTTTTTATCTTTTAATTATCTCCTACAAAATCCTAAAACAAACACTCCCTTATATAAAGATTTGCCTATACGAGGCATGCAGACCCGTGCGATGCACATGGATTATATCTAATGTGTTTTAGATGGGTTGTGTGTAATTGTTGTTGGCGTTTTTGGCTTAGTCTTGTTGGTCATTAGAGTTTTGGTGTTGTGGTTATATTAGTTGTAAAATGTAGTCATGAGTAAGTGATGTTGGGATGCCGTTCCATTTAACATATGTTTAGTATTAAACTATAAATACATTTTTATTCGTTTTTATTTGTTTTCGTACGTTTTCGTTTATTTTTATCCGTTTTCGTCCGGTTTTATTTGTTTTCATATTTTGTCGGTCCTTTTTAATACATTTTCGTACATAATGGGACTTACCCACTCCTTGCATGGCCGTGTAAAATCAATTGGATGCATTAATGGTTCTTATATAAAAGATAAAATCAATTTGATACATTAATGGCTATTGCATGAGGGTTGTGTACATAGTGCTATTTGTCTTGCACCCCTCATAATGGATACCTCCACAATAAATTAAGGGACTTAATCTTATAATAATAGATAGATAATATCATGAAAAACATCATATAACTATTTAGCTTCGTTCATTGATTTCTTTTTCTCCTTAACCCAAGATTTAATTGCATTTTTAAGAAGTTGTAGCTTCTTTTTCATGCGAATTAAACCATTCGAATCCATAACATTCAAAGAATCTTATTTATCTTCCACGAATTTATCAAACCCTTCCATCTTAAACCAAGAGTGAAACATACGAAAAGGTATGGGACCATAGTCTAACTTCGATTCAAACATTATGATTGGGCGATGATTTGATAATTGTCTATCAAGACATAAACCCGATAAATGAGGAAATAGATCCAAAAGACCTTCTGAAATAAGAAATCGATCAAGTTTACTCATCTTAGAAGCCGATTTATGAGCCCAAGTATATGAATACCCTCCCAAGGGAAGGTCAACCAAGCCTGCCAAAGATATGAAATTATTAAAAGCATTAGCTCCTTGGATATTAAATGTAGAGCCAAACCTTTCTTGCTCCGTTCAAACTTCATTAAAATCACCCAAGACCACAGTTTCTCCATCCCACCTAACAATCAAAGAACACAAATATCCCCACAGCCCTCGCTTTTCAAATAACTCTTTAGGAGCATATACCGAAATGACGAGAAGTTTAGTAGAAGTAGGGAAACCTCTTTCTTCCCATGTTAATATCAATTTCCAATTCTCCAATCGTCTCAAAGTGGAACAAGCGGGGGAGTTAGAAAACCCTATTTCTTATGACAAGATCAAAAAAGCAGTTTGGGAATGTGGTATAAATAAATCCCCGGTTCCCGATGGGTTTACTTTTGAGTTTTTTCGAAAGTATTGAAAAATTATGGGTCAGGACATAGTTGCAGCGGTTACCGAGTTCTTTTCTACCGGTAATTTTCCTCCTGACTGTGACATCTGTCTATTACTCAGATTACACTGACATATGCAAGCTTAAAGGATTATAACTTATGTAACATTCTTATAAAATAAATGTGCTGGTAATCCTCGTAGCCATTTTTGAATCATATAGGGCTAGCTGAGACCATTAATTTCCTAAATTGTTAGATTGTCAAGCTCTGACCTTTACGTAAATCTGTTATCTGTGGCTCTCTAAGGTATCTATATAACTCTGTTCGGTTTCATACGAGTAGTAGCAATCTCTAACATTATAATAATCATTTAATTAAGTCAAGTTATATCCCATTATTAGGGGATGTAACTTCGGATTCCATGTGCTCACCCATACTCGAATTTGACGATAAAAAATCTAAACTATTTCTTTTATGACGTTCCAATATAATCCTCTCACTTTTTAGTCCTAACTCTCTTGAACATATCCTCAACCTAGCTCTCAAGGTTTCTTTCATTGCTCATTGGTCTTCTTCTTTAGATATAGTCATAAACTAATTATTTTTTCTAAAACCATGAGCAAGTAAGTTGTCACTTTCTTAGTTGGATTCTAACAAAAACCGCGAAATACTAAAATGTCATTATACATAGAAAAGAATTTAGACATAGTTTAAGATCGTGGAGTAAGCAGAAGAATGCAACTAGAAAAATCAAAAATGAAATTACTTACCTCCATTGTTTCTTGATATCTGATTTTAATAGATTTATAATGTTTTAGGGGTTTAAGGTGTTTGGCTTTTTTTTGTCGTTATAAAGTATTGGCCTAGGTTTTTTTATGGAATTGGAATTATTTGGAGTTGTATAAATTGATTGTATGGAAAAGATTAATTTATTATCTCTATTTTTAGAATAATTGGGTATTTGGTTCTGGAACCGAGAACCGGTGGAACCGAAAACTGTAAACGAAACAAGAAAACGAAAAAAATATCAAAATCAGAGAATCGGAACCGATGGTTCTGGATTACTGGTTTGGTTCTGATCGGTTCCGGTTTGGTATCTTGGTTCCCGATCGGTTCTTTGGGTTCTGTGTTTGCTCCATCCCTAGGGTCGACACCTTCTGTAGATATTACTTTTGTGTTCTGTAACGACAATTGATTTCAAAAAGTAACAAGGAACACGAATGATAAATGAGTAATGATACGAATAATGTCGACATTTCAAATCAACAACGATACCGATCTAGTTTTATTGTTTATTTCCCATTGTTTCTTGTTGATACTTTTTGGTTCTTGGTTCCGATCCGGTTCTTTGGTTCTTTTGCTCATCCCTAGGGTCGACACCTCCAAATTACATGTGCGTAACGACAAAGATTTCAAAAAGTAACAAGGAACACGAATGATAAATGAGTAATTATAGATAAATCGACATGACAAATCACAACGAACCGTCATTTATTTATTACCCCATAGTTTCTTGTAAACTTTACTAGTGATCGAGTAAAACATGGTCATTTTGAAATTAAATGATATTTAATATGTATTTTGAGATCTTAATTACTATATAAATTGGGTATTTGAACATATATGATAATTTTAAATTAATTTAAATCCATTAAATATCAACGCACTTTCTAAAATAATCATAGTTAGGTAACTTACGTTTATATTACACTTTTAGGTAACAAAACTTTTAAATTTGATCAATGTTAAATAATAGGTAACCGTTTCAAAAAGTAACCATCCCAAATTTATACATATCATTTTATTTATTTTTTAAATGTTGACTTGTAATATTCACAAAGAAAAACATAGATCAAATGGCAACATAATTGTGTTTCATTGTTTTGTTCCACATGGTTAACCACTATAATTGTAGTCTTCTCAAACTCAAATGAGTTAATCTACACGTATTTGCTAACCATTGTCATCGTTCTAAAACAAACTTACGTATCTATAGCATTAACTTTGGTATATGGAAAAAGATTTAACCCATCAAAGGCAATGTAATATTCTAAATACATCAATTGACACATTTTAATTGTAAAAGAAGGCTATATTATGCACATGAAATATGCGTACTTAAGCATTAATCCACTGGAAGTCTGCGTGTTGTGAATAAGGGAAATAGATGGCAAGATGCTCATGAAAGAAAGTTGAAAATGAGCTCGACAACCATCTTCTCCGACGAGTATTCCAGCAACCACCATCTTCTTCGAAAACCACCATCTTCTCTGAAGAGTATTCCGACGACCACAAACTCTCCTGCTCAAGAGAAACTTGCGGCTCCACTACCTAGTCTAACTATTGAACTCGAACTTGAATCAACCCACAAACAAGCGTCAAACTGGATTCCCATTTCGTAGGGAAACACAATGAGGGCTAGGGGTCCACTTGGATAGGTCTTGAATCGAACTTCTAGTAGCAGTGGTGTAAAGAGCAAGGATGCATCATTCAGAGATGTGGGATGTGCTTAACTATCATATGGGATTAGGTCTTAGAGATTAAAATGTGTTTCTTGTGCAGGAAGATGAGTACTTTGATAATTAAGAAATGAAGGCGTTGGAATTAGGTCTTGAAGATTAAAGCTCACTGACTTGGAATTGGGTGAACCGGATCCACTAGATCGGGTAAAAAAAGAGTTACTAAATATACACGTAAGCATTAAATAATAAAATTTAAATATGTGTAAAATCAACCGGTCATATTACATATTTTTAAAGGTTACAACAAGTTTCGTTACCTAATAGTGTAATAAAAAAGTAAGTTAACTAACTTAGGTTATTTTGAAAAGTACTTTGCTATTTAATGACTTTAACCCTTTTAAGTTTTAGATCGATAGATATGTAACTTTTAAGTTAAGTTGAATATATATGTAATTTTGAATCGAAAAATGGATATATATGTCATTTTTAAGTTAGATTGAGTATATATGTAATTTTAAAATAAAAGAGGAATATATGGGGTATGTTTGACGAAATGGGCTGGGCTGAAGTTTGTGATGGGGCTGGAGCTGAGGCTATGACTTAATATAAGCCGAAATTGAATTTTATATTTTTGTAAACTTGTTTGGCAAATGGGATGCGGCTGGAACTTATTATTGCACAATTACTAAAAAGGATATAATTAAATAAGTTTTTGTATATACTGGATATTATTGTGGGTAAATAAGTAATTTATGATTCAAAAACTTCGAGCTAAAGATTTTAGCCCCTATTATGAGGTTGAGGCTTACAGAGACTTATAAGCATTTTCATAAGCTTTCGTGACAAACAAAACTTATTTTAAAAGCCCAGCCCCGATAAGCCCTTTGCCAAACATACCCATGGTCTCCCATAGGTTAATGGGTCCATATTTTCCCCTGCTAAAGTCATGTTTGTTTAGCGCCTTTTGGAGGCCTGGAGAGCATTCATTAACATTGTTTGGTTGCTTGCTAAAGAAAATATTTACCCACCACTTCTTGGGCCCATTTGTTTTATGGGTTTTGGGCTTGGGATAGAATTTGGACTTGATAAAAGTCATTTGGTTGAGGGGGATGGATTCTAAATACAGGACTATTTTACTTTTTACAAACCCTACCACAATCCCTTTGTTTACAACAATCACTCCTCTCTCTTTTGACAGTAACCATTTTTTTCTCTCTCATAAATTTTTTATCTTTCATCTTGATCAAAATCCCACTAATACTTGTTAATAATTCTATCATTGTAATTTTATCAATTAAACTTTAAACCCTAACTTTTTTTGTCGATTGATTGGTTTTTTTTTCATGTATATCAAAATAAATCAACTATTGATGAGGTTGAATTATTTTTGTTTTTGCTTTTAATATTGTATGCAATGTTTTGTTTCGGGGTAAGATATATTTGATTGGTAATATTTTGATGTTATTATTTGATGAAAACTTGTGTAAATGGGTTTAAGAGTGAGATTGGGGAAACTTATGCTTTAGCATTTTGTTCTGTTATAGCATTGTGTTCTCATATATATCTTATCAATCTTATTAACTAAGATGGCAATGTGGTGTTATTTTCTAATCAACCTGGTGTTTTTTATTTTTTTTCTCTGGTGTTATTTGAAAATAATAGTTGCTAGAAATCTATAAAGAGAACTTTAAATAGGATGCCTAAAAGAAAATGACCTTTTGCATATGTTTTTTGTAGAAGAAAATGGCACGTAGCCCCATCAGTAGCAGGCAACGCAATGTTCTTCGTATGGTCGAGATTATGAATTCGCTTGTTAGTGTGTTTAATGTAGTATTTATGACTTGGTTTCGTTTGATATTGTTGCGTATAAATATAGCAAGGCCTCTAATAAAAAGTAAGGAACAAAAAAGGCTCGAGAGAATGATTTGGTTAAATAGGCTAACAAAAGAATCGAACATCGTTTGTATCAGTCAGCTTCGGATGGACAGAAGTACATTTGTAACATTGTGCGAGATGGTAAGATATATTGGAGGTTTAAAAGGCACAAAAAATATGACATTAGAAGAAATAGTTGCTCTTTTCTTATATGTATTGGCTCATCACAAAAAGAATAGAACGATTAGCTTATTTTTTTAGGAAGTGAAGAAACTGTAAGTCGACAATTTAATCGATATCTTTTAGCCATCTTAAAATTGCACGATGAATTACTTCAAAAGCCGCAACCTATTACAGAACATCGTAAAAGAAATCGATGGAGATCTTTTAAGGTAACTTTTGTTTTATTTAATCTCTTGTTCATATTAATCTATTGTTGATTATTAATTAACGAATGTGAAAATTAAAGGGTTGTCTAGGTGCTTTAGACGGGACTTCAATTAGAGTCACGCTACCTCGATTAGAAACAAGTATGGGATAGAAATCAAACATAGCAACAAATGTGTTAGGTGTTTGTTGTCCAAACATGCAATTCATATATGTTTTACCTGGTTGGGAGGGCTCGGCGCATGATGATCGTGTGCTAAGGGATGCCATTACGTAGAATAGATGGTGATTAAAATCCTACGACATATTTTTCGCAACATTGCCATCTTTTTCTACATTTTTAGTGTGCAGTCACACTAATATAGTTTTCTTGTTGTTCAAATTTAAAGGTTGTTATTATCTAGTGGATGCCGGATATTGCAATGCTCCTGGATTCCTAGTCCCCTACGATATCACCTCAATGAGTTTCATGGTCAACAACCACGAAGTGCCAAAAAATATTTTAGCATGTAACATTCGAAGGCTAGAAATGTGATTGAAAGATGTTTTGGTTTGCTAAAAGGGCGTTGGAAGATATTAGCTTCCCCTTTGTTTTTTCCAATAGGTACGCAAGTCCGCATTATTCTTGCTTGTTGTCTTCTACATAATCTAATAAGGAAGTACATGAGGTGATGTCCACTGAGATGGGGTATGGTAGGGTTTGAAATGCTGAAGAAAGACGAGATTGAAGATGGGAACCATTATATGATGACGATTTACTTTAGCAACATATTAATCCAACGAATTGAGTTGTCTAACTTTAGTTATGATTTAAGCGCATCATAGTTCAATAGTTGGGATGAGAGGTGAAATTACTTGACGTCGATTGGATTTGGCAACGTTTTTGGCAGGTTGTGTGTGTGTATTGGCATCTATCTAGACGTTTTCGTTGTCATATTTTGCTAGTGTTTAAGGGGCTGCTAAGTTTAATTTGGTTACCCAGTTCTACTGGTCTTCCTTTTGGTGTGGTCTTTATGTTAGGTGCTACTCCTCATAGTTTCGTAAGGTGTTTTGTTGTAAACCATTTTTTACAATCGTTTCTTGTTTGATGTCTTGTAGAAAAATCACTCAGTATGTTATATATTTTGTATTTCCTTTTGGGATCTTTATCACTTTTAATTTTGACATCTTGTTATCTACGATCAATTATCGAATTGTTTGTTGTGATTTTTATATTTGTTTTTACCTTTTTAATATTTGTATTTACTCTTGGTCATTCACACATCCTATAATAGTAAACCAAACATAATTAAAACTAAAAATAAAAATTGTGATGACTTTGAAAACCATAAGAAACCAAACAGATGATTTGAAGCAATCAAATCTAATCTTAAACCCCATAATCCTATCCCCATAATAAATCTTGCATTCAAACCAAACGGGTCTCTAGTGACATCAGACCGAAAATATGGGTTTTGAAATGTTTTAATGGGCCACTAAGGGTGCGTTTGGTATCTGGGTTTTAGTGTCTAGGATTGGGCTCACGCCCAAAGAATGTTGTTTGGTAAGTAAAACGAGCCAAAGATTCGAGACTCACTTCCATAAATTGAATCCACATTGATATAGTGGGTTTTTGACAAATTAGCTTGCATTTATTACATTTATTTTATTTTCAGCCACACATCACATTTTTAATAGTTTAAATAATACTTTTAAATGCAATAATATATTATAAAATAATATAAAACTATTCCCTCCGTCTCATATTAAATGTCCACTTTTACTTTTTGAAGTCTTTCTTTTTGAACTTTGACCTTAAATATTTTTGTTTTTGTTATATAACACTTAATGTAAAATATATGAATGGATTGAGTTTTAAATGTATTTTCATTTAGTATAATTTTCATCATATAACATAAAAAAAGTTATTTAAGAAAGTTGAAAAAGAAAGACTGCAAAAGTCAAAACTAGACATTTAATATGGGACGGAGGTAGTATTTTATTTTATTACATTTTATATTTTCTCTCTTTTACATCAAATCCAAATCTAAATCCTAATTCAAATTCAAATTTAAATTCAAATTCAAATCCTAATCCTAAACCTGCCTACAAACCAAACAGGCCCTAACATTACACTCTCTACAATGAAATATATTTAATTTTTGTATTTGAATATAAAACAAGCATTATAGCCCGCACGTTGCAGCGGGGCTTATTTTTTTGCGTATCAATTACGTAAGAAGTGAAACTTCATTTTAATTTGTTAGAGGACTATAAAAAGAAAAGTTTTACATTATGAAGATAAAAAGTAAGTTACAAATTGCATCATGGTCCAAGTGATCATGTAAATATCAAGTGTAGCCAGAAAACTGTTACATAAGTAAATAAGCCCAACAGACAATATGGTACAACTAAGTTAATGAATGAGTCTATACTCTAAAATCCATAATAAAGTAATTGCCACAAAAAATTGAGTTGAATACAATGTTTTTTCTAATCTGGTGAATATAGAATGCACAAACCTTTGTGGGAGGATGGGGAGTGTGAGGTGAGGCGAAGGGGGGAACGGTGGGGGCAGGTAGATTTAGGGGGGGGGTTGGAGGAGTTGGGAGGGCGTACCTGGGATATGAGGATGGAGTAACTTGATGGAATTCAACTGCAGCATAACCCGGTAGAACGTAAAGATATGGTGGCATCTTTCTTAAATGACCTAGCCATGACATCCCATAGTACTCAAGTTTCTGCAAATGAGCAATAAAGTTTTACGCAATGCTTCCAAAAATGTTGATGCGATGAGCACGTAATATATCTTTCAAATGACCAATGTCCACGAGGTATATCGCTTGGAAAAACGGGCAACTCCATTAATGCGCGGAGAAGAGTGGAAGGTTATTGACAGGGATGGGGGGGGGGGGTGGGGGGGGTGGGACTGGAGGGGGGGTGGTATGAGTGGAGGGAGGGTTCAGATGGTGTGAATGAGTTTCTCAATTTAGTAGTAATAGTTAGGAAACAAAATCCTTTCAAACCAAAAAAGAAAATTTACATAGTCATTATAAGCAAGTCAAGATCTTTACACACACACACATTTGGCATTCAAATGGTTATAAATTTTCTAAGTCCATGTAACCCACAAACAACACTTTCATCATTTTTTTATCTTGCTGGAAGTTGTTAATATGCACATGTATAGGGATAGGGGAAGGGTGTGGGGGGATGGGGGGGAGAATGGGGAGGGTGGCGAGGAGTTTGTGGAGATCTGGGGTGTTTAAGGGGATTAGTCTTGTTGGATTCACTCACGGTTAATAGGTCAACCTAATCTCATAGTTCTTCTGAAATAATTATACAATTGTAAATTTTGTTCCATGTTCATATTACCCTAGCCCGCATGCCCATAGATCAAAACAAATGTCAAATGAGGCTTAGGCTGATGGAAGGCCTGATGACCTTCAAAGGACCACTTCTGTGACTTGCAACTATACACTGAGCATATTCATCCTGAAAAAAATTAATGCAAGAAATGAACGTCAGTTAACATTGATTCAAGGTATACAACAATGAAACAAATCCCAACCTTTCCAGCATGGGACGCAAGAAATTTCAGTCTCAAGCCTATATCACTATCAAATAACCATCAAGCCTATTTATATGGTTAAAAGAACATGATAAACATCATTCTTGTTATTTAGGATACCTAGTTACAGTAGCAACAACCATCTTTGTCTTAAAACGACAACAAACACGAGGAGAAGCAGGGGGTGGCAGAAAGGGCTGGCACGAAGATTGTGAGGCATAGGGGAGAGTTAGGTGGGGGGGGGGGCGGGGGGGGGCTAGGGGGGGGGGGGGGGGGGAAGATTCAGGTTTCGCGGCGATTAGCTAGCTGCGAACGCATCAGTAAGATAATTTTCCATAGTAACCTGAAGAAAATAAGGCGGCGGCATCAGTGATCTCCGTTGCCCCAGATGGCCGCGGTAAATTACAGCCGATGGGACCGAGGGGTTGTTGGGCTGGGGAGTATAGGGGGGGGGGGGGGGGGGGGGGGGGGGGGGTGGGGGGGGGGGGGGGGGGGGGGATGGGGAGCCGGAGGTGGGTGGAGACATGGGGGGGGGGGGGGGGTTTAGTAAGACTTGGATGGGGAGGGGGGGGGGAGCCGATACTTTAGGATTAACGCAAGGGCATGATTAGGGGGGTCGGGGGGGTGATGTTCCGAATGATAATGCTGGTTAATGGGTTATTTATGAGTTCCTTAGATAAAAAAAGATCTAAAAAATAGTTTCACATTAATTTGTGTAAAAATGAGGAGAGTTCGTGTATAAAGTTAGAATTTATAACTAGGAGAGCTTAAAGCAAAATCATGATCTGTGGAAGATGAAATTGAAAAAAGAAAAAATCTGTGTGGCAATTCTAGTTTGCTTTTTTCATAATAAATAAGATGGCAGGCAAAATTCAGTGGATTGTTAGTTGTTGACCAGTTTTGCCTATGATTTTCATGCATTTTAGACATTCATCGATATTGTAGATATGTAGAGAGGAAGGCATTTGAAAGCTAATTAACCGACATCATATATAAAACTGCAATACAGAAGTTTTAAAAAACTAACATTGATAAAACCAATTTCCTTGGCGTTGTTTGAAAGCAATGTCTTCAACATATAGGCCAGTACTTTCTAATGAGTACACACTAGTTTAACCATGGCCCACAACACGTGTTATAACCAAACAAAGAAACCCTTTGATGGTCCATTTGTAAAGTCAAGCCGACAGAGGAAGGTCAATAGGCGGAGGGGGGGAGAATTGGGTACTTACAAACATAGGGGGTTAAGTTCATTGGCATGGAACGGATGAGGATTAGAAGGGGATAGTGATAATCTAGCCGCGTCGGCGAGGGGGTGATGAGTCTGTGGTAGGGGGGGTGAGCAGGTTCTGAAACCATGCTAATTGGTAAGCAACCACACATACAGAATTTCCAATATGTGTACATTAAGATCTCAACAACTTAAGCTTTAGATGTTGCTCTTGAATGCAAGAATGCCAAAATACTGCCATACTAATTTTAGAGCTTAATTGATTTTAACACTCTTATTGAAGCTTTCGAAAAAAAATCAGGCCACACTCTTTATACAAGTCTTGACCATGTTTTTTCCGATAGCTAAATGATAATAAGGTAGCAATCCTGTGAGTAAAGAAGACCTACAAACGTTTGCAGAAGTGAAAAAACAACGATGACTTAAAGAGAAGCATTTTTTGCATGAATATGAGATAAACTTTTACTTGTTTTATCTGTTGTCATTTTTTGATTGAGATTTTCTACTTTGTTAGGGTTGTTATGAGTGCAATCGATAACGGATTTTTACTCGGCATATGTGGTGGGGGGGTTGTGGGTAGGTGAGGGGGGGGGGGGGGCTTTTGTTGTCTGGTGAAAGGGAGCAGGGTATGTAGTTTATATTAGATTATAATCGATTTGGTGTTTAATTGTTTGGATTGTTGTTTTTATTTATAATTGGTTTAATTTGTGATTTATAATGTTTGTGTTTGTATATGTGTCTTGGTTTTCCGTTTTTTTGTTATTGAGTGTTCCTTTGCGTGGCTAGTGAGGCTGGAGCTGTATGTGGGGTCCAAAATTCTCAGGGGACGGCCCTGGATAATAATTATACAACCATATTATACAGGAAAATGGGAGGTGTGGATTTGGTCAAGGAGGAGGTGGTTAAGGGGTTGCGGGATAGTTTCAGTCATTTTTAAACGACCCTATTATGCGTCACTATTTTATTTTTGTTCCGATACGCTTACTTTTGATTTCACATTAAAAGCTAAATCCGTAGACGAAAATTATCATTTACTAAACGTCACCTTGAGTTGTGTTTGGGGGAGGGGTTGGTATTGTCATTCATGGGGGGGAGGTGGTGTAGGGGGAGGTGGTGATGGGGAGTGGTAGTGTGGTAGGGAGATTTTGTGGGGGATATTATTTTTATTGGTCACAAAAGGCGTACTTCATCTCTATCTCTCTCTATCTCTCTTTTAAACACACCCCTAAATACCGAAAAATTAACTAAGGAGGATATAATTGGTAGAAGTAGGGGGTTTGAAATTTAGGGTATTTTTGGTGGAGTTTGGGGGGGAGGGGTGGTGGGGTAGTAATGGGGGGGGGGGGAGGGGGGGGAGTGGTGGCGGTTGCTTGTCGAGTGAGGATGGTTTGTACGGGGGGATATGGGTGGGATTGTGTTATTAGTAGGATGAGAATTTAAGTTAATTAAAGGTTGTAATTTAAATACTTGTTAAATTCCCTAGTATAGCCTGACACACACACACACACACACACAAGAAACGTTGTGCGCTCTTCTCTCTTAAACCCCGGACACATAAATATGACTATATATTGTGTGAGGGGATTTGGAATTGGGGTGTTTAGGGGTGAGGTATTGTGTGGTTGTGGTTGTGGTAGTGGGGGGGGTGGGGGGTGGAATTTTGTAATGTTTATATTTTAGGAGATTTTGGGATGAGTTAAGTGGGGATAGGGGGGGTGTGGGGGGGTATTTTGATTAGTGGAGTGGACGTGAGTGTCTCTAGATTATATTTGAAATTTTATAGTAGTAAAATAGTTATACTTATATTATCATGATAAATAAAAAATGGTTTAAGAGGAGAAATTAGATAATATGTTATTCAATGAGAAAAATAATAGGGGTGGGTGGGGAATATTTTAGGTAGAATTGTGGATGGAGAGGTAAATATTTTATATATTAGTTAAGGTTAGGTGGTTGTATAGATAAGATTTAGGGAAGAAGTGAGGAGTGTATTTAGTTTAAGTTGGGTATGTATGGGTGATTTAATGATGTGTGAGGGGGGGAGAGGTGAGTGATGTTTGTAATTAGAGTAGGGGGTGTTTATTGTTATTGTAAATAAATGATTAAATGTCAATTTAACTAAAGATGAACACTATAAAAGCATTGTGTGCGAAATACTATGAATAACGTAATAAGGAATTATTACTATAGAAGTCCTCTATCGGTGGTGAGAGGGTGTTAAAATTGGGATAGTGGAGGGGGGGGTGAGGGGGGAGGGGGGAGTTGTGCGTTATTAAAGTGATGTTGGGATTAGTGAGGTGATGGGAGGGGGTTGGGTATGGGGTTTTATGGTTTTTGGTGTTTGTGGTAGGTAGGTGTTGATAGAGTTTTTGTTGGATGTTTAGATTTGTTGGGGTTTTATTTATAATAGTATGGAGGGTGTGGAATAGGGGGTTGAAGTTTTAAAGTATTTATGGAAGGGGGTAGGTTGGGAGTGGGGGGGTTAGAGTAGGTGGAGGTTTATAGGTTGAATTGGATTAGAATAATAAGGTAAGGACACATATCAAAAATGCTTATTAAGATTATTAAATTTGTACAAGAATAATCAAGTTGAATTAGTAGGAACCTTGAAGCAAAGAATCTAATGTTGAGCCCATACACCTTTATTACCCTTGTTGCCTTAAATGGACCCATCATGCCCATCCGTAATTATGCTTATGAATAAGCCATTAGACCAAAGTAAGCTTATTGAAGCTCAAATAACTTAATATATCATAAGCACCACTTTGAAAAGCTAATTAATAAGCAGGGTTGGGGGGTGGGAGAGTGGTTTGGGGAGTGGTGACAGTGGGTGAGGGGTGGGGGGGGGGTTTTAGTGGGTGGGGGGGGGGCGTGGGGCATGGGCGACCTTGTGGGGGGATGGAAATTAGTAACTAGGAGTAGGGGGGGTAGGTGGGTGTGTAAATTGTGTGGGGTGGGTAGGTGAGGTGAGTGTGTTTTGAAGGGGGGGAGGGGGGGGGGGGGTAATAAAATAAAACTCCTTTGAAACCCTAAGAACTTAATTCAAATTTGTGATTGGCCGAAAACCCAAATAAGCGCATTGAGAGCGTATTTATAAAGCCAAACACTTTGGTTTTGCTTAATGGAGCTTAATAAAACTGTTGCCCACTTTTTAGAACTTAGATTCAGGGGGGGGTACGGGTGAAGGTGTGAGAGTGTTGGTGGAGAGGGATTGGTTGGGAGGGGGGGTTTAAAAGTGCAACTTTCGAAACTGAGGTTGATACTGCCCAGCCTTTTTGGAAGTTAAGGGACTGTTTTTGCCATTTGGAAAACTTAAGGGGCTGTTTGGGTCATTAACTAAACCAAAGTGTGACTTTTGTAAAGTAGAGTGACTAAAAGTGTAAATATGGAAAACTTAAGGGTATAAATTGTAAACTGGCTATTTCAAACTACAAGGGCCATTTCTGCCAATTCAAAAACCTAAGGGTATTTTATGAAGCAAAAGTGGTTTTATAAGTACTTGGCATATCGAACCGGGTATAATGTAATGTGGATATTATTCAAATTAGAAACACGGTTTTAAATACGTAAACTACACAATTAATAAATACGTATATAACACATATACTTAAACATGTGCACCACCACACAAGTGATAACAGTATATATAAACTAGCAATTTGTTGTAGTTTATGCATTAAGTCGTTAGCCTAAACTTGTAGACTAAGACTGGCCGTATTTACTTAGGTATTTGACGGTGTGATTCATTGTCATTCTTGGATATAATTATCATTTTCAAAGGACTATTTACTAAGGTGAGTTCATAGCCCCATGTTTTACAATTATTTAAATGATTTACATCTTTGGGGTGAGAACATGCTTTGTTTTACAAATTGGACGCAAGTGTATATTTTATACTATGATTACGTGTTTGCCTAAGTAGCGATAACCCACTGAGCCCTTTATCATGAACTGTCAATTACTAGATTGTGAGCGCGAATGTTATAAATAGATCTATTTGGGATTGACATCCCCGTTTGGGTGAGTAGCGCTCACTGTGCCAGGTTGCCGGACAACAAACGTATACCATGTCGGATTTGGGATGTTGCGGGTTAGAACATCATTCACGGGCATTTATTGGCAATTTATTGCATTCATACATGTCGAGCTTCAGTGTCATGAGCTTAGGAAAACGTAATTACTTTTTATGATGTTTGCATCTGTTGCTTAATCATACACTTGGAAATCTTGCGGTCCTACTATTGATTTACATAAACCTATGAATTCACCAACTTTATGTTGATATTTTAAGCATGTTTTCTCAGGTCAATAAGGCACGAGGTGCTCAGATACATTGGGGGTCACTCTTTGGAAAGAGTCAGTACTAAAGATTTGGGCGTATTACATTTTGGGAATATTTTTTATAAACCGCAATCTTTACTTATATTGTCAAACAATTTAAAGCCATGAGCTTATGTAATGAACAAGCATTTTGTTAATCCAATGTATCTTTTTAAAACGACACGTTTAGTGGTCGTTCTCATATCTTGTGCTATTGATCTATGAAGTAACGCCCTCGGATATTCAACATTCCGCTGCTACCCAGATTTGGGGGTGTTACATCTTTGACGTCCAAGCCCAAATTTAGCCACAAACGTGGCCCCATCTGAATAGCTACAAATCATTAGCATATGAAAGGTTAGCAGCTAATATGATTATATCAAGACCATTATATATAATACCCTAAACAAAAGTAAAAGAAAAAGAGTATGATTTTATTATGTTTAAAACTACTTACTTAATTAACATAACATATTATGTAATATAGAATAAACTAATTAACAAATTCAAGATAAACCCAAATATTCAAACTAAGCCCACGTTCACAGTAATACTCGGTCTTCCAACTGCTTCATCCCATCCCTTTATTTTTGAAAGTTTGTTTAAGTATGAGCCTATATATTCCTTCACATCTACAACTTCACAAAACTCTTCAAACTAAAAACCAACACAAATTCCTTTATTTGAGGGTGTGAGTTTCGGTTACTAGCTTCCATTATTCACGCTGAACCAGGTAGCGGTTTGTTTATTCGCTTCAGTTCGGGTTCGGGTGGTTGTTAGAGTTAAGTTCGAACCTGCATTGTTGTACGTGCTTGGTTTCGGTTCGATTTGTTCGTACGCGGGTTGCAGTGTTTGGTTTTGATTCGCTGGATTAGTACGTGTTTAGTTATTAGTGAACGCGTGGGATTCGACTTCGACCGTATCTCTTTAAATCTGGTTGTTCGTAGCTGTGTACATTGTATCAGTTTCGATCTATCGTTTTGTCCGAAGGTATACATTAAACTATAAATCCTAAACGTCATATGTAAACATTATGTTAGGAAATCTTGTTATATCAGGCAAACTATGAAATCATACACTAATCATGTTAAATGATATTATGTGTCACGTTAAGAAATCTTGTCTTTTGTCAATATATGGTATCTGATACTATCATTATAAAGCATAATCAAGGCATCTAATGATGAAAAACTTAGAACTACATCATGGTATAAACAACTGATGAAGAAGGAAACTGTACATGGTAGTTCACATATTTAAGAAATGTGTATTCGATTTCACCATTTGGCTATAATCACAGAGAGAGTCTACTTCATCTTTTTGTTGCTATAGATGCTTCTTTGGAAGATGTAGTTTATTGTATAATGTTTTTATAACACAAGCTGATGGTTAGTTAATCACGGGGTTATAAACAAATGACAGTGAGGAATGTTATGATTTTTAAATGTTCATTTTCACATAAGAAACTTAGTTAATAAGACGTGATCAGTTGGTTGTCAAATACTATATCGTATGGAAATGTGTTTGAACTATGAAATGTGGTGGTATATAAGGTTTGGAAGAAGATGACTTTATTTCTTCTTAACTACTCTTTCTATACTTTTAATTTCTTTCATGTTTCAAACAAACTAGTATACAATGAGCCACTTATATTATTATAAAAGATACCTCTTAGCACAGCAACCTCAACTTTAGCTAATATAATTAGTGCTATAATAAGTTAACTTAAAAGTAAGATATATCTGTTGATTAAATTCATAACTGTGCATTTGATAATTAAATACCATAGTTAAACTATTAATTATCTTTTATGATAAAGATACATATACTTAATATTAAAGATGAAAATATTGCATTGCTTAGAACACGTAATAGAGTCATAATGATAAAATATCAATTATAATTGGTTCCGTAATTCTTGTAGATAAACCGAAGAAGGAGTGAGTTGTGTTTTCGGGTACGCGTTGATTTGTTTTTAAGGTACAGATATTCTATCCTTTCTTTTAAGGATTCTCATGACTTTTGCTCCATATCTATTTGCCTCGCTGAAATCCCTATTTATGTTTCCCATCCTATGATTTGTTATTTGTTGCAACCTTATTTGATAACTTCGTTGAGCCATTTGAATTCGTTTGATACATGCTTCATTTGACATAGCCATGATATGAACTTATCCGTTTTGTTTAGACATGATCTTCTTTGGACATAATATGTTTCATTTCGATATGCTATATGAACCCTTTGTTCTGTTCTGATGCCCGAGCTAACTAGCCATGGAGGTACCATGGCCGCGTCATTGAGGCACCAATGGCGTGACACTATTTGTGGCGGTGTGATCAGTCCACGGCGTTCCCTTTTGTTTTGTGTGCTCTGTTATGCAATTGGCCATATATGATTTGATTAGTAGGGAGCGTATGGATGCATCCTAGATACTTCGTTTTGTTTTGTTTTGGTGCATGGCTTAGTGTGGTGCCAACACCTCATTGCACACTTTGTAGGGTACATCTGGAGTTGCAGCTCCCATGTACAATTTGACATGATATGATATGAATTTGATTGTAGCTTCTAAGCATGTGGCATGCTTTAGACATTTGTTTCGAGCTCGGTGGGCATTTCTATATGTTTTGTTTGGCTACTTATTCGTTCAGTTCTAATGATGTATGAAATCTTTGATTCCATTTCGCTTACTATATATGCTTGATCTATCTGTTTCATTTATATCTGTTCACTAAGCTTTTTAACTCAGCCGCATTTCTTTTCTCCGTGGCAGGTAATAAAAGGAAAGCTGGGTTATGAGTGAAGAGTGCTTAGGAGCTCTTAGTGGACTGATTGGATGATAGTTTCCCCCATTTCATTTAGATTGCTAAACTTTGGATTTTGGATTTTGCCTTTCGCTTAAACTCTGTATTGGATTTATTTTCGTTTGAAGGTCATTATGTTCTAGACCTATTAATTCCTTTGTTTTGTTGAGAAACTTTGTTAAACCATTTTTTGGAATAAAGTCTTCCGCTTGCGTATGTTTTGATGCCATAAGTGTGACATTTGACCCGTTCTCTAGTGGGGTGTTACAACTATGGTATCAGAGCTGAAGGTTCGTCTTGTAGAACTTAGGTTATGACCTGTATGGATTGGGTAGATATTAGGTTTCATTTCCGATCTAATCGCTCTCATTCGAATTTTGATCTTAACCCTAATTTGTCTTTGTTGGTTCATTTGTTAATCGTTTAGATGGCTCCTCATCGCAATCATGTAAACAATGAAGTAGATCCTGCTTTTACTGCTGTGGTAGCACAGGCAGTTGCAGACTTGTTATCGACTCTTACTGCTCGCAAAACCGACAAGATTCACCAAAATAAGAATAATGGGAATAACGTTAATCGAAGGAATGCTAGACGTGTAAACACCGGGGGTTCAGGTAATGATGGGATGCACAAACCCACTGATATCTCATGTATGGTTGGAGAGTTCAGAACTAGCAACCCAAACTTTTAGTTCAGCTTCCACGCTAGTTGAAGCAGAAAACTGGATAGCACATATCGAGAAGATCTTCGAGGTTTTGGGATGCGGTGACCAGTTCAAGGCCAGATTGGCGACATATAAGCTGGAAGGTGATGCCCATAGTTGGTGGAGGGCCGTTAGACAATAGCCTAAAGGAGGATGACCTGCTTATGTACGCGCGTTGTCATGGCTGATTTTCATGCATCTTCTTGCGTGCAGTATTTTCTTCCTCGCGATTCTTGAGTATATCTTCGCAAAGTGTGACCTCCGAGCCTCGTAAATATCAGTTTCGTTTCTATCACTACCTGAGGCCAACCTAACCTAGTATGCGTTGCTTTACTGGAATAAGACGCATTTTTCAGATTGCAGGCTTCTTGGGGGCCTACCAGCGGCGGCACACCAGCGCCACAAAGACCCTGGAATACAACAACCGATAGATAACCACTGGAGTATGTGCTCATGCATCTCGGTCATTCGTACATCGCCTTCTTGAACACCCTGAGTCTTAGTAGTCTGTCTAGCACCATAGCGTTGCTATTCCGCCTACAATCTGCTAATCTGAATAACATTTTCCATGCTTTAGGTCAAAGACATGACTGAAAACAACAGAGGGACAGAGACGGCCATCGTTTATAGACCATCAAAAACACCATCTAACTATGCGCGTTATCAATCTGCTCGCTGCTTACGGCTGCGAAGGGATAGTGCACAGCCCCTAACTGCTAACCACACAGCGTTGCGCCCAGCCTCTCAAGGCTATAACACATACAAGAAATGTACTGGACAGTCAACATAGGCGGATCGCTAGTTGATAGGACAGTGAGGTGACAAACAGGGTAATAGTAGTTGACAGACAGGGTATGCGTACTCAAGGCCTCGCGCGTGACGCAGGCTATCACTACTCTGTTCCGGCCGGACCCACAACCCACGTGAGTAGTTTAGTTCCATTGTAATTGTCTCATGTCAAACACAGTCGAAGTGATGACTATCTCTCAATCTGTCTAAGACACTGTCTAGCCATGACCACATGTCATCACAACTTTTGTCAGGAAACTTATTTGGGCAAGGGTAAATCACAGGTACTGGTGTTTCTTGCTTTAAAATGTGGTGAGGTTGGGGGGGGGGGGTGGGGCGGGGGGTAGGAGGGGGGGAATTGTCTAAAGATTGTAAGAAAGGTTAGTCAAGCTTGCAGGCGGTAATAGAACATACAAGCCACATGCTACGAGCGCGTAGAGTCTGCTGCTTTGACTTACTGATCCAGGCAGCTAATGCCTCATGTTTCCGTTTTAGGGAACTCTTTTATGTATGATCGGATGTGGTTTTTTATTTGATAACTGGTGCGACGCATTCTTGGTCTCTTGTTTCTAAACATATTTAAGTCCCTCTACATTATTGGATTATGATTATCTATTTCTTCGCCTATGAAAAATAATGTGTTATTGTTTATGGTATAAAGATTGTCGTTACGTTTTGATGATAAGATTCGTTCTACTAATTTGCTTATTTAGAAATGATGATTTTGATATTATTCTTGGTATGGATTGGTTGTCTGAGCATCGAGCTACCATCGACTGTCATTCGAAACTTGTCATCTTTGGCGATTTGAACAATCTGAATTCATTTACATTTCTTCGGTTCTTGAAATAGGTAAGGCTTTTATAATCATCTTGCTCTCAAAGCTCAATTAATTTCTCAATGGTGGGAAGGTTTCTTAGCATCAATTAAAGACACTTCATTGGATGACCTCACCTCGAGTTATACAGTAGTTCGAAATTTTCCTGTTGTTTTTTGTTGATGAGCTGCCAGGACTACCACCGAGAGTGATGTTGCATTCACTATTGAGTTGATTCCTGGTGTCTCAACCCATTTCTAAAGCTCATACAGAATGGCGCCAGTTGATTGAAGGTACTAAAAAAATCAACTACAAGGAATTATTTTGAACGTGGTTTTATTCGACAAGTGTATATCTCTGTGGGGCAGCCAGTTTTATTTTTGAAGAAGGAAAGTTGGTTCATGAGGTTGTGTATTGATTATTGGAGCTGAATCGTATTACAGTTAGAAACAAGTATCCACTACCGCGAATTGATGATTTGTTTGATCAACTTCAGGGTGCAAGTTTTTCTCAAAGATTGATCTGAGGTCGGGTTATCATCAGCTACGTGTAAAGAGCAGACAATTTCCAAAACAGCCTTTCGTATCGTTTACGGTCATTTATGAAGTTTCTTATGATGCCGTTTGGATTGTCTAATGTCCCAGCATTTTTTATGGATTGATGAATGTGTCTTTCATGGTTATTGGACAAATTTTTCATAGGTTTTCTTGAAGACTATTGGTGTATTCAAAGACGAGGGAGGAGCATGAAGATCATCTTCGTATTGTGTTAGAAATCTTGCGTCAGAAGAAGCTTTATGCAAAATTCTCAAAGTGTGACTTTTGGTTGGGGCAAGTGGCATTCTTGGGTCATATTGTATTAGCAGATGGTATTTTCTAGGATACTGCTTAAGGTTCGAAGGCTACTCTAAATGGCAAGACTAGGACTGTGACCGAAGTTAGAAGCTTTTTGGGACTTGCGGGGTATTATAGAAGATTTGTGGAAGGGTTTTCACTTCTTGCTTTACCTTTGACGAAACTTATGCGGAAAGGAGAGAAGTTTGTGTGGAATGAAGAACGAGAGAAGAGTTTTGAGGAGCTGAAAAGGAGATTAGTTTCTTCTCCCATACTCACTCTTCCTTCTGGAACAGGTGGATACCAAATTTATAGTGATGCGTCAAAGAAAGGTCTTGGATGCGTTCTTATGCAACATGGTAAGGTTATCGCTTATGCATCGAGGCAACTGAAACCTTATGAGGAAAATTATCCGACACATGACTTGGAGTTGGCAGCAGTCGTTTTTGCTCTTAAGATTTGGAGGCATTATTTGTATGGGGAAACTTGTGACATCTTCACCGATCACAAAAGCCTCAAATATATTTTTACTCAAAAGGAGTTAAATATGAGGCAGAGGCGTTGGTTGGAACTTCTTAAGGATTACGACGCAAATATTCAGTATCATCCTGGGAAGGCTAATGTGGTAGCGGACGCACTTAGTAGGAAGAATTCTGGAACTTTGGCTTGTCTCAAAATTCAACCCGAGATTATCAAAGATCTAGAGCTCATGGAAGTCGAGTTAGTTGTTCGTGGTTCTGAAGGTTATATAGCTAGCCTTAAGATTGAACCTAACCTTATACTGCGGATTAAAGAAGCCCAGAAGGAAGATGGTGAATTATGGTCGGTGGTGCAAAATATGAAGAATGGTAAGCAGGAAGAATTTCGGGTGGATGAGCATGGTGTGATATGGTACGGTAATAGATTATGTGTTCCTGACGATTCCTCTCTTCGAGAAGCTATTTTGACTGAGGCACATAGTTCTCCTTTCTCTATTCATCCTGGTTCTACAAAGATGTATAGAGATTTGAAGCAAAATTTTTGGTGGAATGGTATGAAACAGGAGGTGGCTAGATTTGTGGCAAAGTGCTTAACGTGTCAACAAGTTAAAATCGAACATCAACGTGCAAGTGGTCTTCTTCAGCCTCTAGATATTCCAACTTGGAAGTGGGAACAAATTTCTATGGACTTTGTAACGAGGTTGCCTCGCACCTTTAAAAAGAATGATGCAATTTGGGTTGTAGTTGATCGTTTGACCAAGTCGGCTCACTTTTTGCCTATTCAGCAAGGGTACTCCGGTAGCAAGTTGGCAGAGATATTTCAGCAAGAGATTATTCGGTTACATGGCACACCTGCTTCGATCGTGTCTGATAGAGATCCACGGTTCGCTTCACGATTTTGGAAAGGTTTACAGAATGCTTGGGGAACGAGACTTAAGTTTAGTACCGCTTTTCATCCTCAGACTGACGGGCAAACTGAACATACTATTCAGACTCTAGAAGATATGTTGAGATTGTGCGCTTTGGAGTGGACGGGAAATTGGGATGAGTATTTGTGTTTGGTTGAGTTTGCTTATAATAATAGTTGGCATGCAAGTATTAAAGGGACTCCTTTTGAGCTTTTGTATGGCCGAAAGTGTAGAGCACCTATTTGTTGGAACAAAGTTGGAGAGCATGTTATAGAAGGTCCAGAATTGGTTGAGGTGACGAATGAAAAAGTTGCCATTGCTAAAGAGAAGCTTAAAGAAGCTCGGTCACGACAAAAGAGCTACGCTGATCGTCATCGAAGAGCCTTGGAATTTAAACCCGGTGATCGTGTGTTTCTTAAAGTATCTCCGTGTAGGGGTGTTCGACGTTTTGGGTTGAAAGGGAAATTAAGTCCGCGATTCATTGGTCCGTTCAAAATCTTAGATCGAGTTGGTGAAGTTTCCTATCGTTTGGCGTTACCTCCGCAATTATCTCATGTTCATAATGTGTTTCATGTATCTCTTTTGAGAGGTTACAACTATCATCCATATCATGTTGTCCAATATCTGTTTGATAAAATTCGCAAAGATTTGTCTTTTGCTGAGGAGCCTGAGGCTATCTTAGATCGTCAAGAGCGGGTCATGAGAAAGAAAACCATTCCTCTTGTTAAAGTTCTTTGGAAGAATCATCCCGCGCGTGAGGCTACTTAGGAAAATGAAGAAATGATGCGGACTGACTATCCACATTTCTTTTCGCGATTTGGTACGTTTCCGTTTAAGTTTCGACAATAATTTCGCGGCCGAAATTTTTTTTTAGAGGGGAAGAATTATAATACCCTAAACTAGAATAAAGTAACAATAAGTAAAAGCAACTAAACAATATACATAGCATAAATATAAAGATATGAGATAAAGATTTCAAATAGTCATTTACTGGGTCAGCATGATATTCGGTCCATTCTCCACATCCCAAAATTTTCGAACACTTTGTTAAACCACAAAACAGTTATATACACGCCTCATGATATTCTTTGCATAACCTCAAAAACAAATCACAATCAAGTACAACCTAAATCATTCGTCTAACTAATCAAGAAGGACTAGAGAGCTTCGGTTTCATTCGTTCTTGTTCGAGTTCTGATTGGGTTTGAGTCTCGTACGGCAGAGTTCATTGGGTTTCGTGTTCGCGTTTGGGTATTTTGGTTCGATCGTGCTTCGGTTATTCTTAGCGTTCGTGTCTTTGTTTCGGTTTCGTTCACTATACGTGTAGCCTTGAGGTAATCCTTGAACCATCTATAAATACGTAATCATACACTACACAAGATATATGCTATAATGATATTATAAAAAGGATCTGTAACTATTGTTCATAAGTCTCTCATCAAGTTTTTTTTAAATATGTATAAAGAACTCATATGTTGTAGACATTCATGCTAATTAATCTCGTACATGTATGGTTAATTGCTTTTAAAAGAGCCATTATTCAACTTTTGATATAGCGTCAACTACAAGTATGTACATTAGGATTAAATAATATGAAGCTATGCATGAATATGTTTTTCTCTTTTAGAATTGGGCAT